>LPNX010102453.1:43171-151663 GCA_001517045.1 Pseudotsuga menziesii | reverse complement strand
ACTTGTTCATATCACCTTTGTTTTTCTTCTTCTGGGTATTTTTCTTGGGACCTTGTTGATCCTCTGGAGACTGCTTCTTGTCTCTTCCTTTCTTAGGTGTATTTTTAGCTTTCTTTTTGCTTTTTGAATCCACCCTCGAATCTCCAGCAACCAGATCTTGGTCTTTGGAAGGTTTGATGGTGCCCATCATCACCAGCTTGTCTTGTTCTTGTGTGAGAGATTCCATGAAATCTGCAAGGCTAGGCATCTTCCAGGTTCGAGCTGTGAGTTTTGTGGCATAGAAGGTCAAAACAAAGACTGAGTAATCAGGTCCTAGCTTCGAGAGGATGGCCAATACGAGCTGCTCATCTTTCTTTTCAATACCACACTGTTTCAGCTGCAAAACTAGTGCTTTGAACTTGGAGAAATATAGCTGCAGGGATTCAAAATTACTAGGACTCAAGGAAATCAATTCATTTTCGATCTGGTGTCCCCTCATCTCATCTGTCTTTCCAAAGAGTTCAGAAATTTTCTCCCATACTTGATCCGGTGAAGTTAATCCATCGAGATGGAAAAGGAGGTCTCGCGAAATACTGAGACATAGGAGGCCATAAGCCTCATCTCTCCGATTGTGCCATTTGATCTTCTCTGCAGCAGTATTGGGCTCTGCTTCTATAGCCATAGTCACCCTATAGAGGCCTTTCGCTCTCAACAAGATCTCCATCTCTGCTTTCCATTCAAAAAAGTTGAAGGGAGTGAGGATAGTTTTCTGTGAATCCATAGCTTTAGAAAATCTATCCCGGCTGTCAGTAGAAGGATCCCAGTCTTGATGTCAAACCTGCAAAACAATTTTTGAAGGAGATTAACAACCTACAATGGCTCTGATACCATGTAGAAATTCAGGCCTGCAGTAGATTAATTTCACCCACAACAATTAACAATTGATCATGCAAAATTATCAACAATGGAGACTGAATATGGAGCTGTAACACAAAATTATATTAACTGAGTATATAATAGCCAACCCTGTAATAACATAGGCTGCTGAATATATAGAATACATGAACAAATCGAATGCATAAGGAAGCATCCAAATCTAGCATAAAGCAGGCTTACCCAAAATAGGCAAATCCCCCATAGGTGTAAAAAGCTGATCCCAAATCTATCAAGGACCCCACGAATTAGCAAGGGCGCATAGGCAAGCTAAAGAGTGGTCAAATGGCAGCTCATACATGCTTTTGCATGGAGGAAATAGTGGAGGAGGAAGAGGCAACAAAGCTGATTCACCTCACCTAGTCTTGCTTTCCTATGTGCCTTATAACACTGAAAAAGAAGGCAATAAAGCATAAAAAGCAGAAGGGCGCCTAGGAGGCCAGGAATAAAGCATATTTGATTCCTAAGGCTTTCCCAAGTGCTACATGAGTCAATAATGGCAAGTTTGACCTCTATGGATAGGCAATTAGCAACTTGCACATGGTGGGACTCATGGACTAGGCAAATAAGACAAAAATAAATGAATTAATGTCTAAGTGGTTAAATACTATGGGTTGATTATTCTAACAGATCTTAGTGAAAAAGAGATGGTCATAGGGTTTCCCAAGATAAAATTTTCCAAAGGAGTCTGCCAAGGTTGTATCCTAGGAAAACACCCAGCGCACAAATTTGAGAGAGCTAGTCATGAGAGAAACTCTGCACCCCTCGAGCTGATCCATAGTGATGTTTCTGTCCCATTCCCTCATATTTCAATGATTTAGGCCAAATATGCATTTAATTTCCAGGTATTGCTGGGTTTACTTCCTGAAACACAAGTCTGAAGTTTTTGGCCTATTCAAAGTCTTTAAGGCTTTGGTTGAGAACCAGTCTGGGAGGAAACTCAAGGTCCTCACATCTGAAAATGGTGGTGAGTATGTCATGTCTGAGTTTATTAATTATTTTGTAGATGCAGGTATTCAGATGCATCATTCTACCCCTTACACACCACAGCAAAATGGTGTTGCTGAGAGGAAGAACAGATCACTGAAGGAGATGGAAACATGCATGATGGAGGCCAAAAATTTGCCACCAAAGTACTGGGCCGAAGCTATCAATTGTGCATCCTATATTCAGAATAGGGTGCCTCATAAACAGCTTGATGGTATGACTCCCTTCGAAGCATGGAGTGGGCACAAGCCAGATGTGACCCATTTCAGGATTTTTGGCTCAAAGGCTTGGGCTAGAATTCCAACAGAGAAGAGGAAGGCTTTGCAGCCCCAAAGCCAAGAGTGTCTTTTTGTTGGATACTCTGAAGATTCAGAAGGGTACAAACTGATAAATTTTAGCACAAACAAATCCTTCATCGAAAGGTGTGTTCAGTTTGAAGAAGAACCCCTTGCAGCAGTGGAAGTTGGTGAAGCCTCTTCACCACCTGAACCTCAAGAAGTAAGTAAAGAGTTTGTTGAACATGCTGATTATGATTTGTCTGATAGAGATGAGTTTATTGCAGACCCTAACATCCCTACAAGTCCAAAATGGGCATCCAAGACACTACATGCAGCAGGAGAGCTAGCTTGGGATCCCAATGACCCAAGGAGGACTAGATCTCAATTTGAGAGTGGTCTGTGCATGAAGGATCCTATGTTTGCTGAAAAATGATATTTGATGGTGGAGTCTAATACTCAAACATATGAATAAGTATCAGGAGATACAATATGGCAAACAACCATGAAGGAGGAGTTTAGCTCACTCCATAAGAGCAACACATGGGAGCTAGTGGATCTTCCTCCAGGAAGAAAGTTAGTCCAGTGTAAGTGAGTATTTAAGACCAAATTTGCTGCTGATGGTTCACCACTGAAGTACAAGGCCAGATTGGTAGCCAAGGGCTACTCACAGGTTCATGGCATATATTACAATGAGACTTTTTCCCCAGTGGCAAAGATGGATTCCATCAGGCTAGCTCTAGCCATTGCAGCCTCAAAGCAATGGGAGGTATATCACATGGATGTAAAATGTGCCTTCCTGAATGGAGATCTCACTGAAGAGATATATATGTAGCAGCCTCATTCTACTAACCCTTCTCTTGTGTGCAGGTTGAGAAAGTCATTGTATGGGCTAAAGCAAGCCCCCAAGGCTTGGTATGCCAAGATCGATAGCTTCTTGCTATCACTAAATTTTGTTCGGTGCAAATCAGATCCAAATGTATATTTGAAGTTAGTTAATGGTTCATTAATGATAATTGTGTTATATGTTGATGACCTCCTCATTACAGGAAGCTCAAAGGATGAGATTGCTTCCTTAAAGGGTGCTATGAACCAAGCCTTCTCCATGACAGATTTGGGGCTCTTAAGTCAATTTTTGGGGCTTGAGATTGCTCAAATCAAAGCTGGAATCAAGGTGCACCAGTACAAATATGCCTTGGACTTTCTGAACAAATTCAAAATGAAGGACTGCAAACCAAGCAAGACTCCTTTCCTTTCAAGAGTGAAGCTGGAAGAAGCTGATTCTTCACCTATGGTAAACAATACACTGTATAGGCAATTGATTGGATGTTTATTGTATCTGACACATACTAGACCTGATATTTATTTTGCAGTAAGTGTGGCTTCTATATACGTGGATCAGCCTCATGAGATCCATTGGAAAGCATCCAAAAGGATCCTTAACTTTGTTCAGGGAACAACGACACATGGGATCTTCTATAAAGCAAAATCTGATCTTGATTTGATTGGATTTATTGACAGTGATTGGGAAAGTGATAGCACAGATAGAAAATCCACATCAAGATATGTGTTCATGCTTGCAGAAGGGCCAATCAGCTGGTCAAGCAAGAAACAAATTTCCATTGCACTCTCATCTACAGAAGCAGAGTACAGAGGAGTTGTTAATGCAACAACTCAATGTTTATGGTTGCAGGGATTACTTGGAGAGTGTGGCTTCAAATTAGAGTACTCAACTACCATCTACTATGATAACTAGAGTACCATTCAAATCTACAAAGATCCAGTTCAGAAGCAGAGAACCAAACACATTGAGATCCATATATGCACTACATCAGAGAGCTTGTGCATGATGGCACCATTCACCTACTCTTTTGTTCTTCTTCAGAACAAGTAGTTGATATATTCACCAAAGAATTTTGTGAGAAGAACTTCAGCAATATCAAATCACTGCTGGGGATTGTTGATCATGCTATGAAGCATGAGTGAAGACAAGATTCCAAAATTTTGTTTTACAGTCCATGTTTAAGGGAGGATTTTCCCATGTGGTTTTTTGCTCCTTTCCTTGGTTGTATGGACATGCAGTATGTAAAAGGGTGACTAATCCTTGTTGATAGGACCTACAATTTTCTGATATATTACTCATAAGTCAGCCTTAAGGGGGGGTGTTATAATAATCAACCCATAGTTTACCCACTTAGACATTAATTTAATTATTTTTTTCTTATTAGCCTAGTTCATATGTCCCACCTTGTGCAAGTTGTCTTTTACCTATCCATAGTTGTCAAAATTGCCTTATTTGACTCATGTAGTGCATAAGAAAGCCCAAGGAATCAAATATGCTTTATTCCTAGCCTCCTAGGCGCCCTTCTACTTTTTCTGCTTTATTCCCTGCTTTTTCAGTGTTTTAAGGCAAATGGAAAAGCTAGACTAGGTGAGGTGAACTAGTTTTTTGTCCTCTTCATCCTCCACTCTTTTCTCTTTGCAAAAGCATGTATGAGCTGCCATTCCACCACTCTTTATCTTGCCTAAGCCATTTTTCCAATTCGTGAGCTCCATGACATATTTGGGATCAGCTTTTTACACCTATGGGGGATTTGATTATTTTTAGTAAGCCTTCTTTATGCTAGATTTGAATTGCTCCTCATGCATTCGAATCCCTGATGTATTTTATTTATTTAGAAACTTATTATGTTACAGGGTTGGCTATTGTACACTGAGTTAATACAGTTTAGTGTTTAGCTCCAATTTCAGTCTCTTTTGTGAGTGATTTTTCATGATCAATTGTTAATTGTTGTGAGTAAAATTAATCTATCACTGGGTTCAATTTCCACATTTTTCACATTATAGAAACTCCCAATCTAAACATCAGGGCATGATGACTCAATTACATTACAAACACATCCTGGAATAAACATCAAGGTATAATACATAAGATATACAAGTGAATACATTCCAAAGTTACAATTACATCAACAAGTTTCATGCATGTCTTGAGAGTGTGAGGTATTTTAGGTCACCTAACTTGATCCAGTTAGAAAAACCATAAAAAAATTTAAGTTACCAGGCATCCTCGAGTTGCAACCTAGAGGAGTTTCCTGGAGTGATAACACCTTCCATCCCAAGGACATCAGATAACACCTCATTCTTACACTCCAGTAAGCACAATTTTCTTTGGTAAATAGTGGATGCTTGTTAGTCACCAATCCTTATTTTTGATCCATTGTACTTATTGGATGGGATATTCCTCCTAGTGGTTAAGCTATTGTGAAGGAACCTGCTCTAATACCAATTGTTGGTTTATCCCACAATACTAAGAGGGGTGGGGTGAATCAATATTTTTAGTTTTTACATTTAAATACACAAAATAAATAATAAAGACACATATTTTATAATGGAAACCTCAAGATAGAAAAACACCAACATAAACTCATTAATAAGATGAATTTACAAAATTGTTTATCTATTGCAATAGAAAGGATGTAGATACACCCTAGATTTTTCCTGTAACCACAGACTAGGATGCTACAACACCCCTATGGTTTTCTTCCTGCTTCAACAGACAAGGATTATATGACATCCTATTCTCCAGCTACGACTAGAAGGAGGCTATGACCCCCTGCAGACCTATGGACTGCCCTAGAACCACCCTGCCACCCTATACTGATGTTCTCAGTCTTTTTAGAATAGTTGAAAAACTATTCACTTTGGAATTTATGAGAATTTCCAACATAGACACTTTATTCTTTACACATTCATTCAATAAATACCTTTTACCTAATACCTACCAATGCATCTTTCCATTGCTCCATTCTTTTGTTTTGGATCGTGACTGTTTACTTACAAACGTCTTCAACATCTACCCATTCAACCATCGCATCATTTCAGTAAAGGAAATGTTTCATTCTTCCCACAACTTAGAATTCATTTCTGCAGCCCTGTTTCATTTTCTGGTGCTTCTGAAGTATCCATATTCTTTCTGCAAGATCATCTTCCAGCTTTAATTAGAGCCATTGATCCTATTTATAATTCTCTTTGGACTGTCAATATAACACATTGATTTCTTCCTCAAAATCATATTTTTGCACCATGTTTTCCTCATCAACATTTCCCCATCGTTGATATTTATCGGACGTTTCCCTGACCATTGATCTGAGGTAAGATACGGATTGCGGAATGTGGGTTTGTGACTTTTCAAAATGTATTTTTCATGATTTCTGTAGTTGTCTTTCTACACCAATCATTCCAGATCATTGATCTCTTGCGGGATCTTCCGAGACCGTTGATATTCTGGAATGTGGGATGCAGGATGTAGGTTCATTGAATCTTTAAACTTTATTTCTACAATACCCTTTCCGCATTTTCCTTCCACACCATTGATCTTCTTTTTGTAAAACTAATCCCAGCAGTCCGATCTTCCGGATTGTGGGATGTGGGTTCATAAAATCTTGAATGTTACTTCCGCAATTTTCTTGCTGCATTTTTCTTCTGCACCGTCGATCTCTTTTAGTGGAACTAATGTTAGCTTCTATATCTATGGTGGAACTAGCCTCTGCACTAGTTCATTTAGCAACAACATTGGATGGTTGATCTCAGTTTTTCAACTTTCTATAAGGTTATTCCTTTGTCAATCGCCCTGCAACCTGTAACAAGGCTATTTGTTTGTTATTCTGGATACCTGCAACCTTTAGTCTGCCGCCCATGTCTTTAACTTCCAATAATCGATTCAACATCAATGAAAACTAATAGTTTACTCAACAGTCACCACTTGCCTTATTCTCTTATTCGAAGGAAGTTGAAGCCTGAGTCACTCATTCCTCAGTGATCTTTACTTTTCATGTCGGCCATTCCCAGTAGTTTTACTGGTTCATGCACATCTTGTTCGTTGATTTCTCCCACATTATACACCATTGCTGAGTACCTCGTGTTGGTTAATGGGGGATGCCTCAATGCCCTCCTTCCAGCAAATTCCATTCCATTGACATCAGATAATTTATTCAAGAATAGGAGTCTAGAGTCATTTGAGTGCCTTGAGACTTATTATCATTAGTGGTATATTCTCTCACCATCGACAATTTTGGGAATACATCAATGTACCCTGATCGATGGATTCTTCCAAGTGTTCAACCTCAACACATCTATTCACACTTATTAGATTACACTTTGTACCTTGATTCCCATTTTCATTACCAGTGGGTTATCTCATGTCTGTTAACAGTATACATGAATGACCGGTAATCAGATGATGGACTGCTATGTTTTATCTTGACACATCTATTCACATAGTAGGACATGTACTAATAGCAGTTTGTGTAGAAGACCTTCCATCTTGGTGGCATTCCATATATGTTGCCTCCTTGACCGTTCCAGTCTTCATGAGATTTCATCTCTCGTGATCATGGTTTGATTTTTTCCAGTGTATATCAAATATCTTCATCCATTATGGAGATATTGATCCATTGTATATTGTATGTGGGAATGACCACACAAGACACTTTGTATATCATGCCTATCCATTCCCATTGTACTCTTATGTATCTGAGACTACTACATCTATTTGCAGTCACATGCAGATACTGATTATTGTATTATATTTATGTGTGGCTGGTTCTTCCACCTGGGTCTTCATTACTCCACTTCTAGGATGGATTTTATAATGTACTTTGGCCATCATGTTACCCCTCTGACCTCACACATTAGGGGGAATCTATTATAGTTGATTTTACCACATCAAGTAGATCACCCATTTATGGTCTTCTGTATCCCTTTTCAGAATGCTTGGACCCCATGTACTTATATTATACTTTGATGTCCCAAGATAATCCCCAAAAATTTCTTGTTTATACTTATACACAACTTTTAAAGCAATACCCGCGTGTATACGCAACTTTTGACCTCAAAACCGCGTACATTGGGATGTGTGCAAAATGACAAATATTTTTGGAGTTTTCCTCATTTGAGTCTGAATATCTTGACTCTTGGACTTCCAAATGCCTTAAGAATTCTTGGATTCGACCATCCATTACCTCTTTGGATTTCTATATAACGAACCCCTTGGATACATTGAAGAAGGAGAAATTGAAGGGCAAAGAAACTATAGTCCATTGTTACCTAAGTTTTGCTTATGCTTGAGTCTGTATCCCTTTTTCCCTTGCAGCACATAGTGTTCTTCCCAAGCTTGCATTTTCTTTGTGAGCTTGCTATCAAGAGATGGAGGATTGAAGTGGTGGAGGCCCATGTGGAGGACTCGGTTTCTCAGGTTCATAGAAGTGCCGACAGAGTTTGTCACTATTGTATCTCTGATTTATTAATAGAAATATCTTTTCTTTCCCAATTCATGTGCATTTTGAATATAAATATTGAATCCATGGATGTGTTTAATTGCTTATACATGGTTGATTATATATGCTATAATAGCTCTAACACATTTATATATATCATGCTTGCTTTTTTTGCTGTTGTTGAGAGCAAATTGTAATTGCAATTGCATTGGAAAATATCAATGGGGATCTACTTCAACCATTCAGAATAAGGTACGATTCGATATCCCTTAGTGTTATATTTGCTTCCTATTCTTTCATATTGGGAAAGATTGATTTCTGGTGTCATACTATCTATTGTGGTACCCCCAAGCCATAGGAATTTTTTCTCTGCAACAACTTTATTTTGACCTTTTTGAAACAACTCTAGGAAATTATGAGTAACCTGCATGAAGGTAATGTGTTTGTGTTAGCCTAACTGGATAAGTAAACTTGACCCCTCTCCTATGGACATTAACACAAACTAAGAACAGGATTTGTTGCATTCTTGTGACATCCAACCTTTCCTAAATTTGTAATAATGTTTATATATATATATATATATATATATATATATATATATTTTTTATGGTGAAATTACAATATGGTATCTGAGCCCACGTTAAAAGACTTGGTCCTTTTACATAAAACAATTTGAGAATGACAAAAATATATATTTTTTAAATTTTCAAATAGGGTGAACTAGGAGTTAAGAACATGTAATGGTTCTACCCAACATTTCACAACATCACCTACCTAATAATTTTGATAACCAATGGTCAATCATTTTATAGTTGTACTCCTTAGCACTTAGAACCACAGAAACCAAAGAAGATATTCAAAGGAATTGACAAGTATTGAGTGAAGAGGATGAATGGAATTAGACAGCTAGATTTCCCCAAAATAAGAACCAACATTTAAACCATGGAAGAAACAACTGAGCATCAAGTAAGGATGGAAGTAGAGGGAGGAAATAGATATTTTTGGATAGATTTGAATGAACTAAATTCTATAATGATGGAAATAGTTAAATGTTTAAATGTTGAAATTCAAATATATGGAGAAGATAATGAACGGTTGATCAAAATGAAATAGGACCAGCAATAGTTAAATTCTATGTGGTTGCATGACTTATCAGATAGAAGGAGAAGCAAAACTACCAGACAAATGGAAAATCACACTAATGGGGAAAATATGCACATGGAGGATTATGATAAAATTGAAAATATGGAAAGGGATGAAACTAAAAAACTGTGAATATTATGGTAATTATTCCACTCCATCTTCCATGAAGCATAACACTACTGATGAAATCGAAGGAGAATTTAAAAATATTAAACCCCCCACATTTTCCGGGGAAGTGAAATCAAGACATCAGGATGAAACTTGGATGTTAGATATGAAGAATTATTTCATGTTGTATAATTATTCTAGTAATCTAAACATAAATATGGTAGTCTATAATATGACAGATAAGTCCTAAATATGGAGAAAATATTTGAAGGAAGTTAAAAATATTAAGGATAATAAAGTTGAATGGAAACAGTCCAAGAACTATTTCAAAAAGAAGTATATGTCATAGAAATTTTATGATTAGAAGGAAAATAATTCTTTGAACTAAAGCTAGGAAAAACAACCACAAAAATGTTGCAAGTATGTTTATGGAAATTTTGCATTATGTTCCCTACATCACAAGTGAAAAAGATAGGGTTTATAGTATTTTAAGTTGTTTACCCCCTACTTACAAGAACGTAATATAAATTATGGAACCAAAGTCTTTGGAAGAATCCATAATAAAGGTTAAATGTTGTTATAATCAACTGAAGCAATTATTAGAGAAGCCCAAATCCTTGATGGATGGACTAAAGGAAAAAAGTCAACAAAGAAAGAAGGGATATAAACCAGCAACTAATAGAAATCAAAATAAAAGGATACAATGGGAAAAATTTTAAAAGGACCGGTAATCATAAAAATTGTTATATGCAGAAAAAATATTGGCCTAATCAGTAGGGAAGTTCGACTAAACAAGGAGGAACAAAGAAAACAAAACAACCAGTGAAGAAAGAGACTAAAACTATCACAATGGAATCAAATGTTGGGGTTGTAGAATACTACACTATTTTTGAGATTATCCTCAAAAGGACATAACCATCCAAGAACTATAAAATATCGAGGAAGCAATTAAAGTTGAATAATTATCCAAAATTCCAAGAATTAGTTCTATGCTTGACAATCATCAGGCTGACAATCAATCATTTATGGTTGAGGTAGAAGGTAAAATTCTAAAATGTCCTATATTGATCACTTAATTGATCTAGGGTCCAGTTTCATTTACATGTCTCCTGAAGTAGCTGACAAATGTTTAAACTCAATAAGGTTAAACATAAGAAATTGTGGTTGGTACAATTATCCACTGGGGAATTACGAAAAGTAACAGAAGTAGTGGAAAAATGCAATGTGAAAATGAACAAAATGGAGACTCAAGTGAAATTAAATATACTCCGTTTAGGATCATATGACATCCTAGTTGGTATGGATTTGATGGAGAGGCATAAAGTGATATTGAATTGGTTAGAAAAAACCTTTAATTGTGTGGATGAAGAAGGAAACTATCATACCATCGTTGGTGTTCCTAGAAAGATACCAATATAAAATATTTCTATAATTTAGTTAAAAAAGAGTGCCAAGAAGGGGTGAAAGTTATTTGCATTGCATGTATTGAATGCCTTAGATGAAACTAATATATCCCTAGAATATGTGGCAATTATTATAGAATTTAGAGATGTGCAACCCGAGGAATTTCCTAGATTTCCACCGAAAAGGGATATTTATTTTCAATTAATTTGATTCCAGGAGCTAACCATGTTTCAAAAGAACCTCATAGAATGACTATACCAGAATTAACTAACTAAAAATGTAGATCTAATAACTCTTAAATAATAAATGCATCATACCTAGCATGTCACCTTGGGAGACTCCAATTATATTTGTTAATAAAAACGATGGATCCTTTAGACTATGTAATGATTATAGAAAACTAAATAAAATCAAAATTAAAAACATATATCCACTACCTCGAATTGGTGATCTATTTGATCAAGTTCAGGAGGCCATTTTTTTTATTAAATATACGTAAGGTCTAGCTACCATCAAAGACAAATTAAATAATAATATATCCATAAGAAAACTTTTCACACATGATATGACCATTACAAGTTTGCGGTTGTACCCTTCATCCTAAGCAATGCACCTATGGTCCTTTTGTGGTTAATGAATAGTGTGTTTAACCAATTCTTGGAAAAAATTGTGTTGATATTTTTGATAATTTGCTTGACATTGAGATATAGTATCTAGAGTAATATTCACACTCAAAGTATTTGACAAAATGTGCAAGAGAACAACAAAAGAGATAGAAAATAGTTGGAATAGCACATGTGAATAGTGCTAATTACTGATCATATTATTATAGTACATATTGTAGATGTTATGGTACACATTTATAATATATTGGAAAAATTAGTGAGGCTCTAGAAGCCAATTGGGAATGTACAAGTGTCATGATGAGATTTGACCTCAATCCCCCCTAGGTGGACTAATGGATCTCCAAATCAGCCCAAATAGTCATTAACCAAGCTGTGAACATTGGTGAAGTGTGTTGGGGTGTTAAAGACTCCAAATAATGCATGTTTTAGAAGATAAAGGTGTGTGGGAGGCTCAAGGTGGAAATCAATGCTCCTAGGAGAGCCAAAAATAGGAAAAATACACGACTAACTCCTATAGTCAAACCTGGATCCCTGAAATCAAGGGGGTGGCATCCCAAGGCATTAATGAGGGTGCACATAGGCTAGGTTGACCAAACTAGAGTGTTGTTGTAGGTGTGAATAGACCAAAATAACCATATACCTTGCAGAATCAACTCTCCTAAGTCTAAACCATAGGATATCTTTGCATGAAGGCAAATGAATTCATCCTAAGGTAAAACTATGTAATAAGGATGTATTACTACTCCAACACCCCCTGTTAATACAGAATTAGTACAATTTAATAAAAAATGATTTATTAAGGCCTTGGAAACTAAGGCACAAGTCACCTTTTACAACAATGTTTATTAATCCATGTAACCGAGGTACGGAGGAAAACCTCATGGAAAAAAACCTCCCCTCAAAAATGGATATGACAGAGATCAAAATGTCTTTAGCAGGTCCTCTTCTTCACTTTAATGAACTGAAAGAAAAACTTCTTGGTGATGGACTTGGTGAAGATATTGTGGATGCCAAGATCATGGATCAAACTAATGTAAACAAAGATCATGTGGAGAATCCCTTTGATGGTAATCATTTTATGATGGAGGGGAATAATAAGAATGTATTTTTATGCAAGAATACTATTACCTAATAGCATAATCAACCATGAAAAATATATCTCTGCAAACTCTTTCTCAAATAACATCAAAAGGTTCAACAAAATATGCATTATGTATAGATTCCATATCATGAATAAAACCATGAATATTTCTCCCAATTTGATGAATCACCTTCATAAATCTGTAAAAACGATCATGAGGCTATGAAATATCAGAATATAATTCATACACAACATAAAATATCAGAGGTATGGTGTCTCCATGAGCGAATGGATCCATAGGAAGAGAAGAGTGAGCAACTAGATCACAATTGCAATTGAACGAACCTCGAAGGTTTGGAGACTTGAGATTTGAACCATGGGTGGTGAAAGAAAGTCAAGAAAAATGGAATAGAAGTCCCATGAATTCCAATGATATGGATTTCCAACCAATTAAATACATACAAGACATAACAACAACATATACAAGAGACATATCATTGGAAACTAGGCAATTTTTTGAATTTCCAACTAGTGAACTTGAGGGTTGATGGGTCTTTTGGTCATGATATGGTTGGGGAAATGGGTCAATGAATGTAATAGTATGTATATAAGCATGTATATCATATTTAGAATAATAAATGGAAATATCTGACTGGATTGGGAAAGGGATTTCCGAAGGCACATCAAAAGCTAGTGAAAAATGACTAGTTTTGGGAGGAAGCTTTGATGAACTGATTGGGTTTTCTTCCAAGGAAGGGATGGATGATTCAGGTTCTGATTTATTATAAGATTAATAAGAAAAATATATATCAGAAAAATATAAAACATAAATGTGTTTTACTCAAGTATCAATGCATGCTTAGCCTTACCATTTCCTTGCTTGCGGTCCGATATTTTTGCAAATTTTGGAAGAGCAATGTGGTTCTGCTCGAGGAGCTTGGTCATGATGTCCATATTCTATATGAAGAAATATTTATCAATATGTGAACCTCTGCAATAACAAAATGTGTTTCTTTCTCTCTTTTTTCTCCTCCTCCTGGATCTCGAGCTCCCATCAGTAGAACTGGAACTTTCTGAACTTGATTGCTTCTTCTCTTTCTCCTTTCGCTTCAAATATTTCTTCTTGATCTGGGATTGATTTGATAAACCAAAAAAAAGAGATTGATATTTGTATTTTATGATGGTACCCATTTGTATTATATTTTCATGTTCATGAGTCAAAGACTCCATGAAATATGCTAGTGCAATCATGTTCCAATTTCTAGTTGTAAGTCTGCTTCAGTGGAATGTAGAAACATACAACAAATACTCAGGACCTAAATTAGAAAGGATGGACAAGATAATATAATCCTATTTCTTATCTGATCCATAGGACCTCAACTTTAGTGCATTAAAATTTTGTTGTAAAAGAATGCGTGCAATAGGTTAATTAAAGGAACAACATTAACAGAAATTAAATGCTCAGAACAGCGATGAAAAATGAGACTGATAAACAAATGCCAAGAAGAAAACACAGAACCAGAATCACAAACAGGAGTTGATAACGGAGTTCACCCCCTCCACTGGGCTATGTCTCTAGGTCCCTCTCCAATGGGAACTGATCCAATTAATGGCTTTAAAAGGTACAAATGGTTCTAGACTCTGCAAATCAATTTCAGCAGTATGGACAAAAGTTTGCAAGACCTCTTCTTTGGGATAATACAAATTGGCTTTCAAAGAAAAGAACAACCAAATTAAATAGAGAAGACAGTTGACTCTTTACAATCACAGCAACTGGACATTAATAGTAAAGTCTTCAAGACCTCCTCTCTAAAAGTTACAAAACTGGACTTCAACGGTCAAAAGAAGCCAAGTATAACTGAGGATGGTCGACTTCAAAAGGAACAGCAAAATGCTCTCTCCAAGCTTCTCATCACAGAGAAAACGTTGCACTGTGCTCCCCACAAACTGAGTCCCCCCCTATTCTCTGAACGAACTCCTCTCCTTTATTACTCATCGTTGCCGTTACAAATGAGCCAAATGTTCAAGAAGTACGACGGTTCACCTCCTTCTGCCAAATGCCCCAGGATGTTCATCTCCTTATCGATGTTACAATCATATGACATCAAGATTCTGCAAAAACCATTTTGACAATGTCCCCCGCGCCAACGCATGGCAATGCTGGAGTAGGAATTTTTTTGTTATCCGGGCTTCCCCATTTGCGGAAGAGTGACGAGCACTAGCTCCAACGATCTCTTCCTCAATCGACGGTCATTCATTTTTATTTTTTTTCCCCAAGTCGGGAGGTATGTTACTTTGTTTTCCACAGTTGCGGATGGGGAATGGTATTGTGAGATCTGACGTTGCAGCTACCGGAAGTGTTATCCTTCCGATCAAGATTGTTCCCATCATTGCAGCTGCCGAAAGCCTTTATATTTCCGTCGTTTCGGCTCCCGTTCCGCTCTGACTTCTTATCCTTTTTAGCTCCGCCGTTGCGGAAGAGGAAAGGATTCCGAGCCTCAATGCTTATATTTTTGTTTCCCCGCGGACAGAATAGTAGTTTGGTCGTCTGCCGTTGCAGAAGAAGATACTCTTCTGACCTCCGATGTCGTGGAAGGAGATCTCTTCCGACCTCCGATGTCGCGGAAGGAGATCTCTTCCGACCTCCGATCTGTGTATATTTTTTTCGCCGTCCAATTTTCTTCAACCACCATTTCTGAACCTTTGTACCATATTGGATCTTCAAAGAGGAATAATCTGCTAGATCAATCCTCCCCATTGGAGAGCTTTTGGACCACCAAAAGAATGAATTATTCTACAAGTAAGTGAGGGTAAAGCTCCCTCACTTTACCAATCTCCATCCATCGTGCTTTGCTAGGATGCATCCCTTTTAGCCCCACTCGAAGGTACTCAGCATTCGCTCTTCGTGAAGTCCTTACATTTCTGTCAAGAATAACATCATCCTACAACTCTCTCATATATTCAGGTGCCAAATCATCAACTGAAGGAATCTGTATGTTAATTTCCTCATCCATGATCATAGGAGGCTCATACAATTTAAGATTCTCAACATTGATAACTGAATAAATTTGCATGTATGGAGGTAAATTCAAGCGAAAAGCATTAGTACCGATATTTTCCAAGATCTCAAAAGGACCATACCTGATAGGCTTAATATTTTTACCTTCACCTTCCATCCTTTCTTTGGTGATATGTAACCAAAATCTGTCACCTACCTGGAATTGATGATCAATTCGATGCTTATCATGCCTGGCCTTGTACTTTGCCTGGATTTTCTCCAACTATTCTTGAACTGCCTATTGCACTGCTTGGATTCTCTAAATGAACTTCAAAGATTTATCTGCATAATGATGTCCATCCACTACATCTTTTCCAAAAGAGAAGTCCATCGGTGTTTTTGGCAGATAACCAAAACAAGTTTCAAAAGGAGATTTTTTCATGGAAGAATGAACTGCATGATTGTAAGCATGTTGTATATACTGCAGCTACTCATCCCAAAGTTTAGGATGCTTACTACAATATCCTTTGAGCAGGTGAACCACTGTTTTGTTCACTACCTCTGTTTTCCCATCGGTCTGTGGATGAAAAACTGTACTTTTCTTCAGTTTAGTGTCCATAAGCTCCCATAAATTTGACCATAATTTTCCCAAGAACCGGGAATCTCAATCCGATATAATAGACATGGGTAGCCCAAAATGTACCCAAACATTTTGAAAGAATACAAGAGCTGTTTGTTCAGTAGTGATATTCTTGTTACATGGCATTAAGATACACATTTTGCTGAACCTATCCACAACAACATATAGGTAATCATGCCCTTTTCTAGACATAGGTATTCCTCCTACAAAGTCCATAGAAATAATTTCCCAAGGACAAGAAGAAACTGGAAGAGGAGTGTACAAACCCAATTTTTTATTGCTAGGCTTACTTGTTGCACACATAAAACAACCTCTGATATATTTAGCTACAGTTTCTTGCATTTGAGGCCAATAACAATGATTCTGTAATACAGAAAATGTTTTGCTTACACCAAAATGTCCTGCAATCAATGAACTATGTGCCTCTCAGATCACATGCACTCTTTCTTTCTCTGGAATATAGAGTTTACCGAGATGAAACAAGAGCTGTTCATGCACAAAATAGTTCTCTTCCTATTTACCATGTATTAGTGATGCATTACTTCCCTAAAATCTTTATCTTCTTCATACTGTTCAATATAACTTTCATGTGTTAATGAACTGTTTTGAAGAATGATTGAAGCATTTGCAGGTGGCCTTGATAACATGTCTGCTACTTTATTATGAATTCCCTTTTTGTACTTAATGACAAGATGAAACTGTTGTAAGAATCCCATCCATCTTAAATGCCTACTTTGTTGTATTTTAGTTTGAGATTGTAAATATTGAAGTGGCCGATGATCAATATGTATGACTGTCTCTTTTCCCATGATATAATGTTTCCACTTCTTCACACTCTGTACTAAAGCATACAATTCTTTGTCATAGGTCGGATAGTTACTTACCGCAGTAGAGAATGTTTCTGAATGGTAACAGACTGGCTTCCTTCTTTGCATCAAAACTGCTCCCATGGAAAACCCGCTGGCATCGGTTTCGATCTAAAATGGTTGCTGCAAATCTGGAAATGTCAGAACTGGTGTTGTGCTAATATTTTCCTTCAAAGTGTCGAAGGCTCTCTGATGCTTTCCTCCCCACTGGAAAATTTCTTTAACACTTGCCAATGCATGTAAAGGCGCAGCAATGGAAGAAAACCCAGATATGAATTTTCTCCAATACTGAACCGCACCCAAAAAACTTCTGATTTCAGTAATGGTGTTAGGCTGTGGCTAGTTTACAATGACAACAACCTTGGCTGGGTCCACTCGCAGGTGGCCTCTACCAATAATATGGCCTAGATATACTAAAGAAGTTTTAGCAAATTCACATTTAGACATTTTTACATAAAGCTTTTCCTTTCTCAGTACATCTAATTTTTTTTTCACATGTACAACATGCTCTTCCCAGGTGTTGCTAAACACAAGGATATCATCTAGATATATAATTACAAAATCATCAATGAATGAATGAAAGAAATCATTCATGACCCGCATAAAAGTAGCAGGTGCGTTACACAGCCCAAAAGGAATCACAAGCCATTCATACAAACCTTGTTTCGTTTTAAAAGTTGTTTTCCAAGCATCATGCTCAGCAACACGGATTTGATGATACCCACTACGCAGATCCAATTTTGTAAAGTAAGTTGCATGTTTCAACTGATCAAGCAAATCATCAATACAAGGAAGAGGATACCTGTTTTTAATGGTGATTTTGTTAAGGGCCCTGTAGTCGATACACATCCTCCACGACCCATCCTTCTTTGGAACCAAGACTATAGGAGAGCCACAAGGAGAAGTGGTGGGCCGGATGACCCCCTTCTCAATCATCTCCTGAACCTGCTTCTTGATTTCTTTGTTCTGCATTACAGACATCTGGTACATGGCTATGTTCGGGAGTGGCACATCCTGCTACAAATGTATCTCATGCTGAATCTCTCTCTTCAGTGGTAACCCCTTCGGATCTTGAAACAAATCATCATACTCAGAAATGATGTCAATCAGTTCAGATTTAAGCTTAGGGTCACATTCTTCAAAAGATTTAGAGACTTCATCATTTTTCATCTTAACCATCATCAACACAAAATTCTTACTAGCATTTACCAACCTCTTCATTTGTCCTGCAGAGACTATTGGTATATTGGTTTTTATCTTATGTGCTCGTACAATATATTCCATACCTTATTTAAAAAGATGATACTTATTCTGCTCTCTATAAAAGACTGCTTTCCAGTCATACAAATATCGACTCCCAAGTACAATTCCACAAATGTCTAGTGGTACTACATCTAGTTCTACCTCATCCCTAAACCTTTCAGTAATTGCAAATTTTAATACACATTTCCTTGTAACTTGCAATCGTGTATCATTAGTAACCCAACCTAGAGGATAGGTATTTTCATGAGGCACAGTAACTAAATGCAATTTCTTAACCACTTCTTCTGATATCAGATTTACTTGTGACCCACTATCAAACAATGTATCAATCTTTGTGTGATTTGCAATGACACGAACATGAAACAGTGCACTTCTATCTTTATCATTTTGCTTAGAAGTAGATGGCAGACTTGTACTTGCACTAGAACTTGATTGTGCATCAATGGGAAGTGAGATACTTTTATCCTTACCTTGGATTCCGACAGTTGTAACTTTTGTTTCATCACCTGAGTCGGATCCCAAGTCTTGAATAGCTGCTGCAGTAGCTTTTGCTTTTGCTTTATCTTTGTTTCCTCCGTACTTCTTTGTCCTTAACTCTGGATGAAGTTTCCAACACTTAGAGACGTCATGTCCCTCCTGACAATGCGAACATGTAGGCTTTTCACCCTCTTTCTTAACAGTAGCCATCTTCTTTTTCCCCTTATCTTTACCTTTCGATTTGCTGTCAGATTTAAATGAATTCTTCACAAAAGTCTCATTAGCATGCTTACCCCTGGCTTCTAAATGGGTATCTTGAACACATACATCATCCAAATTATTGGGATTAAACATCAACAAAGTATGCTTCAAATAAGAATGCATGCCACCAATGTACTTAAGAAGAGTTTCTTGTGTATCTAATGAAACATTCAATGCAATAGCCATCTTTCTGAATTCATAAGTGTAATATTGAATGCTTTGTCCTTTATCTTGTCTAAACATTTGCCAATCCATGGTTAATTGCTGCATGTGACCTAAAGGATAAAATTTCTTTCTTAATACTTTGATGAATTCATTCCAAACTGAAATAATTTTACCATTCTTTCGAAGATCTTGCTGAATCTTGCTCTCCCACCAAGTAAGAGCCATTCCACTCATTCTCAAAGTGGCCAATTGAATCCTGGAAGGGTCATCATTAATGCCCTGCACCCTGCAATATACTTCAAGCTGCTTGATCCAATTGTCTAATTTTTCAGCATCTATATCTCCATTATAAATAGGCAATTCAAATTTTACATCCAATTTTAAATAAGGCATATTAGGACTTGCATTATTTGAATGAGAAGTATGAGAAGAAGAAAAAGTCTGATTAGTGTCAGGAGGATCACCATCACCTCCTACTCCTTTACCCTTTTCTTCCGGCTTCACTTCTGCATCTATGGATGAAGATCCTTCTTCTTTCTTCTTCCTTTCTGCTCGCTCATCGAGTAGAATTTCCATCATGGCTTTCATGCTCATAAAATCCTCCAGAAACTCAGTTTCAGAAATGACAGGTTTTTCCCGTTCAGTATGTCCTTCTTCTTCCCCTCGTGGAGAAGACATGGTTCTTGAGAATGTCCTCCTGGAGCCAATCTCAGGATCTACTTCAACTAATTCTCCTTCACCAAGCTCTAACCTGGACCTGGTAAGCATTCACAAACTTGCACAACAGTCAACCAGCTCTGATACCAAATATGATCCGTAGGACCTCAACTTTAGTGCATTAAAAGTTTGTTGTAAAAGAATACGTGCAAGAGGTTAATTAAAGGAACAACATTAATAGAAATTAAATGCTCAGAATAGAGATAAAAAATGAGACTGATAAACAGATGCCAAGCAAAAAACACAGAACCAAAATCACAAACAGGAGTTGATAACGGAGTTCACCCCCTCCACTGGGCTACGTCTCCGGGTCCCTCTCCAATGGGAACCGATCCAATTAATGGATTTGAAAGGTACAAATGGTTCTGGACTCTGCAAATCAATTTCAACAATATGGACAAAAGTCTGCAAGACCTCTTCTCTGGGATAATACAAATTGGCTTTCAAAGCAAAGAATAGCCAAATTAAATAGAGAAGACAGTTGACTCTTTACAATCACAGCAACTGGACATTAACAGTAAAGTCTTCAAGACCTCCTCTCTGAAATTTACAAAATTGGACTTCAATGGTCAAAAGAAGCCAAGTATAACTGAGGATGTTTGACTTCAAAAGGAACAGCAAAATTCTCTCTCCAAGCTTCTCATCACAGAGAAAACGTTGCACTGTGCTCCCCATGAACTGAGTCCCCCCCTATTCTCTGAATGAACTCCTCTCCTTTATTACTCATCTTTGCCATTACAAATGAACCAAACGTTCAAGAAGTGCGACGGTTCACCTCCTTCTGCCAAATTCCCCAGGTTGTTCATCTCCTTATCGACGTTACAATCATACGGCATCAATATTATGCAAAAACCGTTTTGACAATGTCCCCCGCGCGAACGTATGGCAATGTTGGAGTCGGAATTTTTTTGTTATCCGGGCTTCCCCAGTTGCGGAAGAGTGACGAGCACTAGCTCCGACGATCTCTTCCTCAATCAGCAGTCATTCATTTTTTTTTCCCAAGTCGCGAGGTATGTTACTTTGTTTTCCGCAGTTGCGGATGGGGAATGGTCTTGTGAGCTCCGCCGTTGCAGCTACCGAAAGTGTTATCCTTCCTATCAAGATTGTTCCCATCACTGTAGCTGTCGGAAGACTTTATATTTCCACCGTTGTGGCTCCCGTTCTGCTCCGACTTCTGATCCTTTATAGCTCCGTCGTTGCGGAAGAGGAAAGGCTTCCAAGCCTCGATGCTTATATTTTTTTTCCCCGCAGACAGACTAGTAGTTTGGTCACCCACCGTTGTGGAAGAAGATACTCTTTCGACCTCCGATGTCATGGAAGGAGATCTCTTCTGACCTCCGATCTGTGTATATTTTTTTGGCCGTCCGATTTTCTTCAACCACCATTTATGAACCTTTGTACCATATTGGATCTTCAAAGAGGAATAATCCATCAGATCATTATCTATGCCACAATGTTTTAGCTTAAGTACTAGCTCTTTCAGCTTGGTAAAGAAGTCTTCAATGGTCTCGTAGTGAGCTGGGCTCATAGAGATTAGCTCATTCTCAAGCTAATGCCCTCTCATTTCATATATCTTCCCAAATAGTGACTCAAACTTGAGCCAAAATTCATTCGGTGTGCCAAGACTTTATATAAGAAAGAGAAGTTCCCTTGAAGTGTTGAGGTAGAGCATACTAAAGGCTTGTTCAAGCCTATTAAAATATTTAGCTTTCTCCACAGCAGAATTTGGCTCGAGTTCAATCCCCATGGTGACATGGTAGAGGCCCTTGGACCTCAACTAGATGGCCATCTCAAAATTCCATTCAAAATAATTGAATGGAGTAAGTAGATCTCAATTTTTCTCCATCCTTCTTATGCAACCTGTGACAAAAAATGTTGTTAAACCTGCAACGAAAACAGTAAAGTTTTCTAGAAATATGCCCTAAACAACAACTCAAACCACATAAGATTTGTTTGCAGCTCTAAATAGCTCTGATACTATGTGAGAATTTTCTTCACATTTAGATCTAGGATCTAGATCAATATTCACACTCAAATTATTTGACAAAATGTGCAAGAGAACAAAAAAAGAGATAGAAAATAACTGGAATAACACATGTGAATGGTGTTTATTACTGATCATATTATTACAGTATCATGTATATGTTATGGCACACATTTATAATATATTGGAAAACATTTGTGAGGATATGGAATCCAATTGGGAATGTACAAGTGTCATGATTAGATTTGACCTCAATCCCCCCTAGGTGGACCAATGGAGCCCCATCTCAGCCCAAACAGTCATGAAACAAGGTGTGAATGTTAGTGAAGTGTGTTGGGGAATTAAATACTCCAATGCATGTTTGGGTAAGAATATATAGGTGAGAGGGATGCTCAAGGTGGCAATAAATGCTCCTAGGAGAGCCCAAATAGGAAAAATACACCACTAGTGCCCCTAGCCAAACCTGGATCCCCCAAATCAAGGAGATAGTTTCCCAAGTAATTAATGAGGGTGCACATGGGATGGTTTGACCAAACCAGAGCGTTTTTGTAGGTGTGAATATGCCAAAATAACCAGATATCTTATAGAATCAACTCTCATAAGCCTAAACCATAGGATGTCATTGCATGCAAGCAAATAAAGTTAGCCTAAGGTCAAAACTATGCACTAAGCATGTATTACTGCTCCAACAATATTCATTGATGATATATTTATTTATTCAAAAAGTGAAGAGGAACATGAGAAACACTTAAGGCTAGTTTTGCAAACTTTAAGAGAAAATCAACTTTATGCAAATTTCAGTAAATGTGAATTCTTCGAAGATAAAGGGAAATAATTAAGTCACACTATCTCAATTGAATGGGTGTATGTATATTCTGATAAAACCAAAGACATAAATGAATGACCAACACCTAATTATGTGTTGAATGATAAATCCTTCATGGGTTTAGTTGGATACTATAGATGTTTTATTGAACAAATTTCCAAGCTCTCTCACCTTATAACCTCATTACAAATAAAATAAACAATATTAAACTGGACCAAGACTATGAAGACAATTTTTGAATATTATAATGTGCATTAACCACATCCCTAGTTCTAAAAATTGCAGACCCTCATAATGATTGCATAGTTTGTATTTATTCTTCCAAGGAAGGGGTAGGATGTGTACTATCACAAGAAGAACACGTGATAAGTTATTAGTCCAAGAAAATCAAGCCTCATGAGATGAATTTTTCTACCCATGATTTAGAATTTTTGGTCGTCATTCATGCTCTCAATATGTGGAGACATTATTTAATAGGCATAAAGTTCCTTTTACTCACATACAATATTGGACTGAAGTACTTGTTTGACCAACCAAACCTTAATGGGAGGAAGGCATGATGGTTATCTTTCTTAAGCGAGTATGATTTTGAAATAAGACATATTAGGGGGGAAGAAATAAAGGTGGAAGATTATTTAAATAGAAATATTTAGGCCTTAAATACTATTATGATAAGTAAACAACAATATGATTTTATTGAGAATTTAAAAGAAACTATTTATAATGATGATTTTTACAAGAAAAATGTGACAAAAATCTAATCTAAATTAAGAATTAAACAAACTAAAAATTTCAATATTAACCATGAGGGGATTTTGATGTTAAAAAATAGATACTACATACCTAATGAGGCAACCTTAAAAAAAATCCTAGATGAAATGCATAGAAGAACTTATTCCGGTCACCCGGGATATCAAAAAATGGTGTTAACAATAAAGAAATTACGCTATTGTCCTGATATAAAAAAATTAAACTGCACATTATTTGACAAAATGTATAGAATTCCAACAGGTGAACGTAGAACATCAACACCCTACCAGATTATTACAACCAGTACCTATTCTCTAATGGAAATGGAAGACCATTTCTATGTAATTTACAACAAGGCTTCCAAGAAATCATAAACAACATGATGCCATAATGGTCATGGTTGAAATATTTATGGAAGTGATTTTCTAACTTCATGGAATTCCAAAATAAATTATTTTAGATAGGAATTCCAAATTCATGTCTAATTTCTAGAAAGGGTTATTTGTTGGTTTGGGAACACAACTAAAATTCAGTACATCTTATCACCCTCAAACCGATGATCAGACCGAGAGAGAAAACTAGGTTGTTGGGGACATGCTTCGCATGAATGTAATGGAAAATCCAAGAAAATGGGAGGATTATGTGCACTTAGTTGAATTACATATAACAACTATCAGAAATTATATTTTCAAGTGGAAAATTATGTGTACCTCAAAGATATACCAAAAAGGAGTTCCCTCGAGTTTGGAATCTATGGAAAGCTATCCCGCAGGTTTTGCAGGCCCTATCAAATTTCAGCCCATATGGGACCAATAGCATATCAACTAGAACTTCCTATTACTTCTAAAATACATAATTTATTTCATGTTTCTTTACTTAAAAATATGTACATGACCCTAAACATGTGATTTATTGGGATGTTGTTTAGGTGGAACCAGAAGGGGACCTCTAGTTCAAAACTCTATGCATACTGGACATGAGAAAGACTCGACACAAAAAAGGAACCATCACACAGGTAAAAGTGCAATGGAGACATTTCAAACCTAAGGAAGCAACCTCAAAATGGAGGATTCCATGAAGGAAGCATATCCATTCTTATTTCAAGCATAAATGTTAAATCCAAGGACAACTTGATTTAAGGGGAAGGGGAATGTAACACCCCAGATCCCCATTTTATTTTATGTAATAAGGATGGAACAATTTCCAAGTAAGTAGGAACACTGTAAAAACAAGTTCTTGAATTGTTTGTGATTAAACTAATTATGTTGTTATTTCTTTTAAAATAAATCAGCAATGGGAAAATATACAAGAGGGATTCCACCTGAAAGAGAGAAGTAAAACTAAAGAAATCACTAAAAAGGTATATAATAATAAATATTAATAATTAAATGAAGGGTAAAAGAAATAAAATTTCTCTTCACAAATGTAATTACGGGAAACATGCAATTAATTTAAAAATACCCCTAACTAAATATAACTTAATTAAGAAAAGAGTAAACAAAAGAAAAAAAGGAAGGGGAAAAAACCTAGTTGATATTTAAAGGGGGAAGATGCGGGGGAAATTATTTTTTACATCAATATGAAGATAAAGTAGAGGTATGCTATATTGCATTACAATCTATTTAGAGGTAGTATGGAATACCTAAATAATTCAGTGCATGGAGCACTGAGAGATACCTTCAAGGTACCAACTAACTGTAGTTGGGGTACAGTTAGAATAGTCTTCCCAAACTGATCAAAATATTGGATAAATGTTATAACTAAGAGTTAAAGTTTTCTTAATAACTATGAAAAGATATTTGAAAGAGAAGACTTATCTTTCTTTGTTGGAATCTGTCCTTGGCTCGAGGCTGAACTAGCAGGTAACAAGGAAATTATTCATGTGTTATATGTTTGGGAGGACCATTTCTGAGTTATTATAAAGGAAGAATTAATATTCTTCATATTCATATCAGTGTTTTATTTAGCAAATACTCAGGATCTATAGGTTGGAACGAAATCACAGTGTGAAAGAAGTTTGAAGGAGAAAGAAGGAATTCAATGTACACTGATTAAACAGTCATGGTGAAATTGAACAACCAAGAGGAAAAATTTGGTTATCATAACATCAAATCCACACCATTAATCTGAGTGTAATAAAATGATTATACCATAGGAATAATTGAAATCCATCAAATATGATTTGAATTCACTAACTTGGACTAACTACAGTGATAACTCAATGTGGAAAAATCACCACTAAAAGCTCACTAATGTAACTCACGACAACTAAATCAGTTCACAATCAGTTAACTAAACAAGGTAGGTAGGAAAATGTGCCTAACCTCCTTAAATCATGAAAATGTGGCGCTATTCTAATTGGATATGAAAAAAATAATTTCCATTATATGATAACTCAACACATACTAGGGTGAACTGATGGTCGAACTCCCATTATTCAATTTGGGTTCCTAAATTATAGGGATTGGCCTCTGGAGCTCCTAATGCATCAAGTGGAAGGTGGTCCCTATATTATTTCCCCATGGAATTAGTGAGGTGGAAACATACTCCTAATATAGGAAATAACATTTAGACTATGATTGTCAAGGGAGGATTATAATTAATCCTAACACCCCCCCACCCCTCAACCCCGCCCTTAATCCTAACTTGGACAAACTGGGAAATGGAAACTAATACCAAAGGTCACCCATACAATATAATGAAAAAATTAACTTCTCAATAAACCGAGAAAATGGGGAAAAACTCATGGGAACTCCCCGCCCCTCAAAATAAACAGTGGATCCAAGATCAAGCTTTTCACACCAAGAGATTTCCTCCTGAGTAAAAAACTTGCAAAAATTTTCTGCAGCTTCTATCTCTATGGAGAAGTAATGCAGTGTGATGGTCCTTGTGTACAATAGTTCCCTAGTACACTGCATGTGAACCTCTCCACATTCTTAAAATATGATGCAAGACATGAGAACCTCTTTGATAGTATGAAAGAGTTGAATTTGGGATGCCATTCCTTTAGGGCTTACATGAGCCCATAAAATGGATTCCCTAGCTTGAGAGAATCATCAATGTACCCCTTAGTATTTTCCATGTATAAATTTCCATTTGTCTCTTCTTTATGGTGGAAGAGAGACATGATTCAATATCCCATTGTTTTTCAATGACTCATATTCCTTATCAATGGTTTGTTTTTTTGGTGAATCCAGAAAATACACTTTGTATAACTATTGATTAGAACTCACAATCATGTAGCATCTCTGTAGGATTTTGTAGCGCCTCTCTTGGAGAAGTGATTTTGCATGAAATAGCATAAGGATCTCATTTTGAAACTGAGATATGGTTTTCATTTTGTCATATGAATCCCTAGTCATGTTCCCAGCATCCTCAATGAACGTTTGAGCCCATTTAGTTCTAGGATTGGGAATTGAGACTAGATATGGATATGGATTTGATTGAATTTCACCTTCAATTCCAAAAACTAATTCAAGTTGGTTCTCTACATCATATTTTGAATCTGAAACATTAATGGAAACATCATCATATGAAAAAGGTTTAGGTAGAATGAATTTACTTTCCCTTTTAAATGGCAACTAAGATTGCACTGGATCTGAGTATGGAAGAAAATGTGAGAATTCATATGCCTTAGAGGCATGGTTTGAAACATCTTTCACTATAATATTCCTAGTAGAGATATCTTACATTTCCACCGAGTTAGGATCAAATACAACTTGCTTTGGTGAGCCTATGTGAGTCATATGATAAACATACAACAAAATTTCTACTAAAGAGGGCACACAAAGGACATTATTGAACACTCCTTGCTCTAATTGTATTGTAACCTTCCCTTCAAATTTGATTTGAGTGTCATATCCCATGTGAATACTTGGACCATTAGCAGGATTTAATGAAGAGAATGTTTCTTTGGATTCAATAGTGTGATTGGAGGCTTCTGAATCAATGAGGAAGGCATGAGTTTTTGAAAATCTAGACTTCGGTGCATGGAATCTCTCATGATGTTTAGTCTTGTCTCCATAATCAACCATCCTTGCTCCTTCATGGAGGGAAATATTATGATGTTCAAGGAGTCTTGACATCTGATCTATGGTATTCTTCATACAACCTTTCTCTGTATTGTTTTCTCTCTTACATTAGGAGCACTTGCCCTTGTCAAACATCTTATGTTTATCCTTCTGAGAACCTGAGGCTCCATCTAATGGATCAAAATATTCATTTGTTTTGAATTCAGTTTTCATCTTGTCCTTTCCTTTATTCTTCCTCTTTATTGTTCATTCATTATCTCCCCAACCAAGAGAGATTGATTTTCGGAGGCTCTAAGGGATCCCATTTGTATCAAGTTATCTTGTTCCTGAGTAAGAGTTTATGTAAAGGAATCAAGTGATGGAATTTGATAATTTGGAGATTTTAGTCTCTTAGAGTGAAAGGTGGATACAAACACTGAGAATTATGGGGCAAGTTTTCTCATAATAGAGAGAACCAATTTCTCATCCTTATTGTCAATACCACACTACTTACACTGCATAACCAAGGATTTGAACTTGGTGAAAATTTGTTGAATGATTTCGAAGTTGCTAGGATGATGATCCACCAGCTCATTCTCTGGAATATGACCTCTTAGATCATCCTTCTTTCCAAACAATGATTTAATATTTTTCTACACTTCGTTTGGATTTTTTAATGGATATAGATGGAAGAGTAACTCCCTGGAGATATGAATGCACATGCAACCAAATTCTTCATCAAGTTTGTTCAGATAATTCAAATTCTCAAGAGGTTGTTGGGGTTTTACCTCCTTTCCCATGGTAACCCTACACAAATCTTTGTTTCACAACACACTCTACATATCATCCCTCCAATCAATATAGTTGAATGGTGTGAGGATCATGGGTGTCAAGGCTATTGAATTCTCCATATCGAAGCTTCAGGGAGCAACACAATTCTTATGAATACTTCAATTTACCTACAAAAACACTTCAATTTGAAGGAAAAGTAATTCAATCACTCTGCACTTTGACATATGCACATTCTCTAAGTACATCACACCTGGATATACTTCTCTGGACAAAATCCAAAGGGAACAAGGAAAAGACACCAAGAATTATGTGGAACCCAATTACTTCTGGTGCATCAATGGAAGTTTCTAAGGATTGAAGTTGGACTGATTACCTGCTCTAATACCATGTTTAATATAGCAAAGCTTTAGGATCTTTATTCTTGAATGAACTCACTGTGAAAGAAGGTTGAAGGAGAAAAAATAAATTCAATGTACATTGATCAAACAATCATGGTGAAATCAAACAACTAGGAGGAAAAAATTGGTCAACATAACATTACATCCATATCATTAATCTGTGTGTAATACAATGATGATACAATATGAAGCATTTGAATCCACTAGGTATGATTCAAATTCACCAACTTGGACCGACTCTAGTGCTAACTCAATGTGGGAAAATCACCACTAGGAGCTCACTAATGTAATTCATGCCAACTAAATTAGTTCAGAATCACTTAACTAAACAAGGTCGGTAGGAAAAGGTGTCTAACCTCCTTAAATTAGGAAATGTGGTTCTAGGCTAACTGGAGACGAACTAACTAATGGCCATCTTAGGAAAACTCAACAAAAACTAGGGTGAACTGATGGTCAGACTCCCATGACTCACTGTGGGTTCCTAAATTATAGGGATTGGCCTATGGATCTCCTCAACTCATGTGAACTGGCACATCAATTTGTAGGTGGGACCCATATCAGTATGGGCCATGGCACTAGTGAGGTGACAACATACTCCTAATATAGGGAATAACATTTAGACTATGGTGGTCAAGGGACAATTATAATTAATCCTAACAATAACCTCTCTATGAGGATTATTTTAAGTTTCATTAATTTGTATTGTTCATAATCATGTCATTTTTGAATGCTTGTAATGATTGAATGCAATTATATTTATAAGAATATTTTGTTGAGTTATGAACTAATTGAATTGATCACATTGAATGATATCTTATTAGGAACAATAATTTATACATGATTACCAAGCTAAGATATGCATGTAATAAATAACTAGGAATATCAATTCATGTGATTTTACTAATGTTGTGGATTATGAGATCATATTGTGATGAATATTAGTGTATATCAGTAGTGTGACTACCCCACCTTTGTATCCTTCAAATCCAAGAGGGAGTGTTGGGCTCTCATCAAATTGGAAACAAGTCCACCCGTAGATCCATAGGTCAAACCCCAAATGCCTAGTGCTCAACAAGGAGGATGTGAACACCATGAAACCCCCAATTGTATCCACTCCTGATAGCTTCCAAGGTCACCTATTTTTAATGGAAAAGGACAATAACAAAAATGGATTCCTATTACTAAGCTTACTCAACCCCCCATCGTATCTCAAAAGACCTTGGAGGGTGATGACTGAGTAGAGGAGGAGGGGCTAAATAAGAAAGTTAATTTCCAGCTTTTAATAATGAAATACATAATTTTAAATTGTAGAAACTAACTCAGAAATAGATAGATTGCATGTAACAGTCAACCAGTGGAAAATGGGTCGTTCAAACAGACAAAACATAAATAACTAGGCTAAAAAATAGACATGTCACTTCTAACTGCTGGACAGAGGCGACTGGGTCGCACAAATAGTCCAAACAGAGGCGACTGGGTCTATTCTGACTACAAAACCAGGTGTGACTTTACCCTGGGGGGAAATTCACACTTTGCGAGGGTAAAGTCACAACTTGGGTCATATGTTTTAGCCTGAAAGGAGTGACTGGGTCGCGGGTTTCGTCCCAAAATACGCGAGGGTCCAATCAGTGATGGTTGAGCTTCAAAATAAAGCAAACAACTATAAAACAAGAGGATCTAAAAGGATCGACCCAGTATGGTCACCAAACCTGTAGCCAGTTTTCACTTTAGCTACGTGTGAAATCACCTCCCTTCTGTCAAAGGGATAGAAGGGTAGATTTCAATGGAAAAGAGCTAGCTACAAATAAAATATTAGTAACACAATGAACAATAGGGAAAAAATGACTAAATTAAACAAACAAAAATGAAACAAGTATACCTTCTATTTTTCTTTAAAATGGGCCACTGTGCCCTAAATTAGAATGTGACCGCCTCTCCACAGGATTGCTAGTGTTCCTCAATGTACAAGATGGGGATATGGTGGGGCAATGAAAATGGTTGGAAAAATATGTATGTATGTGGTTTAGGCCATGTAGAGCTAGTTGAGCAATTTTTGCGTTAACATTTGTCTATAATGATTGGTTATTTTGGAATGAATAATTTCTTCGACAATTCCCTTACATAATTTTTAAAATCACATATTTTAATAGGTAATCGAATGATTAAACCTCATACTAGACTTTTTAAATTATGCTATAATATTTTAAAAATGGAATTTTAGTTATTTATATAGAGAGTTTTATCTCTCATATACTAAAGAGTCTATATGTATTACATAGGGTTAAAGGTTTGGGAATTCCTTTGTCAGAAGGAACCCCGTCAACCTCAAAATACAACCATAAACAAACTAGTTGGTTGGGTTAACCTAAAATCACCAGAAAATAACTTCTAGGAAATAAAAACACCAAAAAGAGTTAGACAATTGAAAGAAAAGTACTTGAATAGGATCCATAAGGTGCCCATCCCTTAAATTATATATATATATATATATATATATATATATATATATATATATATGATTACTAGGAAAACAACTTCTACATCCATAATGACCACCGAGTGAGGACATTCTATGTGGAAACTATACTGTAAAACAAAAAAACAAAACAAAGAATAGTTTGTTTTGCTACAAATACAATTACACAGTTCATTCAAAATACTGACATTCTAAACCATTCTTCGAACCATTGGAACTGAGTGGAATGGCAATTTCTATTTAATCAAGTACAATCCATGTTTAACCCATTAGAATAATAATTATTTTAATTTTCATACATCCAATATTTTACCTTAATGTTTACTTATATTGAGACTGAAATATCCAATCACCATTTCATCTATTAATTATTACCCTAGTTGAACAAGGTAATGTGACTTCGAAAAGTGAGAAAAGGATTAGATTGTTTCCGAATATATATATATTTAAATAAAAAATAGAGGTTGAGTACATTACCTCACATGGTTCAATCAATGAAAATTTGATGTGGCATACTATATCAACCCTTGACTGTAGCTATGTTGTAATGTACCAATCAGGTATGTTTGGACATTAATTCACCTTTCCAAAAGTTTAAAACAAAACAGTGAAAACATAGGGTTTAATTGGTCACCTTAACAAGGGATCAAGAGGGAAATTCCAAAACCATGAAAGGTGGGAGGGATTTTCTATATTAAGTATCCTTTTCACAATGTACTAGTACCATTTATTGTCTTAACATCAACAAGGTTGAATTCTACTCCAAGGCTCTTGGGAACCCCAACATATGCAAACTAGATCTGCCACTTAACACTTCCTAAGAAAAAAGGGTGAGGGATTTTGACTTGGGAAGGATTGAAGAAATTTAATTTAAATTCATATATTAGTTGGGGATTGAACCTGCAAGTTTAGGAATGTTTTCATAAGTTTTAGTGAACACACAAGTAAGATAGACACTTGGGACTACACAACTAGTTCTAATTCAGAGATTCCCAAATAGTTAATAAGGGATACGAATTGTTAGTTTCAAACATGTATTATGTTCATTAACATTATAAGTAACGTTAGAAACTGAAAGGACGAAAATTTTATGGACAAAAGTTTGTTAATAAATGAAACTTTAGAAACTACTAATTTTACATCAAAATATAGACTAGGTGTAGGAAAATCACATGAATCACAGACTTACTTTATTGAATTGTTAACACAAAAAATTGTCCACATAGTTCTCTATGGTCAACACCATAAATTTAAATAATAATCCGGTCATTATTCCATTCATTTTGGCCCTCACAATTAAATCGTCTAAATTAGTCCAAATAATCATTATTCCTTCCCTCATAGATATAGAGAAGATGTGCAGTTAATACAACAAAACCCCATTCTCTCAAAAAAGGACCAAAAAACCATAAAATTAGAAAGGGTCATAAACCATGGAAAAATATCATACACTACATAAAACTATTGACCAATACCATGGGAAACAAAATCTTGGACCATCTTATAAGTACATTATGAAGGTCTCCCCACAAATATTTTTCAAACATGGTTTGTCGTACTTTCACTTTGAGTCCCAAAAGACACCTTTTGTCACACTTCTCACCTTTTAGACACATATTTTCACATAATGTTGTATGTTGAGTTTAATCCATACAACTCTTGATTCCATTCTCATTGACAACCCTTATTGGAGAAAATCAGAGAACCTGATCGTGGAAGCCATTTGATCAACTCCTCAAATGGATGCAGTGGCCCATTTATAAAGGTACGAGTACTTGTAATTGTTTTTTAATTTTTTTTTTTTAAATATAGTTTGTTTATTATTTTCTTGTAATTCAAGGATGAACATATTCCCTTGCACAATGAACTATACCTTTAGATCCCTTTGATATAAGGTTGGTGCTTTTACACGTAGTCGGAGATAAATCTCCACTACAGTTTTGGTGGCTCCACTGACTCGATCCTTTTGGATCTTTGGTTTTGTAGGTTTATTATTTATGTTTCTTGGTTTGTTTCACTAAGGAACCCTTAGTAGTCATGTATATGGGCCCCTTTCAGCAAATATAAACTATTTCGTTTGTATTTCTTTCCCCCTAGACCTAACCAACATTTTTTCCACAAACAATTTCCAATTTCAGTCGAGTCACACCTTTTCGGCTGGAAGGCACAACCCAAGTCGCAATTTTTTTCCTAACTAGTATGACCTAGGTCACACATTTTTCCCAGTTAAGTGAAATTTGGACCCATAGTTCAGATCACTCTTTTTCTGCCTTCCATAGCAACCCAGTTCGCTTCGGTGTCCCTTTTTTATGCGATTTGTCACACAAAACCCACCATTAAGTGTGACTTGTGTTTTTTTTGCTATTGTTTCATCTCATTTGTGCTTTTTTTGTCGTGTGAGACCTAGATTGCATTTATTCCACTGACATGTGTGACCTGTTGATTTTCCAACTATTTAAGGTGTTTTAGATCCATTATACACCCCCTGTCTATGTTATGCCCATTCCCTGACTGTATTTTTCCATATTTAATTGTTTACATCCCATTGGTGTTTATGGACTCCCCATTCCCTTGTACTTCATCCTATATCATTTTATCTTGGTAATTGAGACTCCATGTGTGTTCCCTACACCCTATATAGTTCCTAGTGTGATTGTTTACTTGCATATTTTATTTCATCTAGAAAGATTCATTTTAACTTGTTTAAAAGCATTTACTTTTAAGAATATTAGTCTCTGGAAGAGATACCTGGGTTTTGCATATCACACTCCATTTGTGCACACATCTCACGCTTTAATCTAAATGCCTGGTCCATAACTTGAAGTTGAGCCTAAAATTAACCTTAAATAAACCAACATTGTAACCTCACTTGAGGACCAAAACAATATTGTATTTAGGTTATGACACTAGGGATACGAATCCAATTAACCCTCCTTTGTCTCTTACATTTGATACATAGTTGTTGTATTCTAGGTAACCAAAATACTCTAGTATTTTTTGACATGGTCACCACCATTTTATCGGGGGGGGGGGATCCCTCTCTACGAGGGTAAGCCGCAACAAAGGGATTCAGAACATTTAGCTAGAATATTGCACTCCACTCTGTACAGAAATATATCTCTTCATATTCCTCCTCGTGCATGTTCCCCCCATACTAGGTGTCGAGGACAAAAGGGATGAAATTTCGGGAAACCATTCTGAATTTGTCATGAACAAGGTATCCTAGTTTCTAGTCTCTTAAGGATATTTTACCCAAGGTCCCTCTAGGTAGTGGGATTCTCTTAGCCTTTTGTTCTTCAATTTTGTATTGTTTGACTGTGGATTTTATCACCTAGCAGAGAATATTATTTGTGAGGGGATTCCATCTTGTATCTAGGAGCTTCCTTGAACTTATACCCATAGGCTAGTGCATCATTTTATTTGTAGGTAGTGTTTCTTGTTGTATTTGTTGGTGCTTTTGTTCTAGACTCACTTTCTATGACATGCTGTTGCACTTCGATTTTAGAGCTTGAGTTTTGGCCCATGTGCCACCATTTATCAGCTCTCCTTTTGCACACTCAGATGTAGTTGGATTTTTGAGCTTGTTTTTTCCACCCTTGAGCCTTCATTCACCATATAGCACACCATCATGTCACCATTTCTCCCCCACACTACACCCATAGACTCAGGGGTCATACCCCTCAGTTGGTTGTTTGAACCACCATCTCTAGATCCATATTCAGTGTCTTACACCACCTTCTAAGCCACACACTACATCTAAGTCATATTCGAATTCCTATCAATATAATCCTACCTTGTTCATTGCCACATCTATCCCCATGGTCAGTGCACCTCCCAACCCATTTCTCGAGGAGATTGTTAAAATGCCCTCGATTGAGCTACTGTTAAAAACTTGGTCAAGGGATTTGAATACCTCGATCGAGGGCCTGAAAAACATAGAATTATCCCTCTTACAGGAAAATAAATATCTATCTATGTCTTCCAGGGGTGTAAACCCTGTCATTCATGGCCCATAAGTGAGCGGAGTTTATACCGATAGATTCATTACCAAATCCTCTATCCATTGAGGTATCATGTATGCGTTTTGGCATTCATATGTTTTTTTTTTTAATTTGTTCTAAAACTTACACTTAGAAAACCTGACAACAACTTTGAAGTAGCTCAAAGAAAAATACGCAGGGTAAAAAATACACATCCAAATATTTCTTAAAAATGCACATCCCACACATCGGCGCGTCCTCTTCAAAAGGGTATCTTTGGTTTTTCAATTTTTGAAAACAATGAAAAAAAAGTTGGGATGGACACACGTGTATAAAATGATGCTGAAATCAGATGTGGTCACTTTCGAAAAATAATAAATAATTGTATATTGCAAAATAAATTAACAAAAAATATGCAAACCACAGTGCATTTTGTGTAGATCATTCTCATAGATATATATATTTTAAATTATTAATGTATGATTGAATTATTGGGGTGGGACACAAGCCACTTATTAACTTCTTCAAATTTTTAAGGTCACACACTTCATTAAATGTGAAATTTCACACATTAAATGACATCCCAGTATTTAAAAAAAAATATCATTGGGAAGCCAACATAATATTCTACAATTTGCTTTTGACTGCAAGTCAAAATTCACATGGCATATATGCATTTCAAGGGATTCTATTGAGCACATGAGTAAAAAATCAGGTTTATATCGCCAAACTTGGCCAAAAAGTGTTACCCATCGTCATGGAATCACCCTATTATGATGGTCCTATATATGAATATCCAAAATTTGTAGCCAAAGAAGTTGAAGAACATAAGGGTAGGATGAGTTCTCCCTTTCAACATACAAAAACTCCTTTTGACATACCAGATATCTGGGAGCATAATGAAGGGAATTATAAGGATGATAGTTATTGGCCATTTATGGGTACACCCTTTTATGATTTCTTGAGACCAGGTAGTATTTTATCCATACGCTGTAGCAAGGAAGAACATCTTGATGAAGTAACTCAGGTTCGGCCAGAATTTGACACTTTTTGGGATGAATAAATTTTAGTCACCTTAAGCAGGGATGATGAGGACATGATTTATGAAGACCCTATGGAAGGATATATGATTGTTCCTTCTCCTTATGAGGATAATAATGAAGAATGGATCCACCCCTTTGCCATTATAATTGAAGATGAAGCATCTCCAGACTTTTAGATAGTTGTTGCATGCACGTGGCCCATAATGATGAAAAGTTCAAAGATTTGGGACCACATATCTCTAGTGATTCTTCCATTATGTCTCTTTCATACTCATCTTCCAATAAGGAAGCATGTTGCATAGAGGATTCTTTTGCAAATATTTAGCATATGATGAGCCTAGGTTATCACTCTTAGTTGTGATCCCCAAGAAGCGACAAAGAAGTTGTTCATCCCACTCTACCCTACATTGGTAAGCCCTTAATGATACATATAAACAACATCGAGGAAGGTAGGTGGACATGTATGATTTTCATCCCTCATTTTCATAATATTTATTGTTTATCTTTTCATTTGAAGCAAGAAGGTATGAATTATATTGTTGAAAATTTCAAAAGTTCAAGGATTATTGGGGATCAGAGGTATTCTAGCATTCCTTCAAGGGTGACCATGATAATTCTATGCATCATGGAGAATGGTTTATGAATTTGGCTTCAAAATATGGTATTAAAGAAAAATAAGATGTTTACATGCGATCATTTTTCCTTCACCTAGGAGGAAAGGCCATTTCTTGGTTTGTGGGCCTAGATAAAGGAAAGATATCGTCCTTTACAGAATTGATGGAAATGTTCTGTAGCCACTGAGATTCAGAGCAACCCGAAAAATGGATACCTTGTGGAAAGCATGTAAGGGACTTTTTCAGCAAGGAATCCCCCAAAAAAGGATCAGTTCAAAGAAACCATTGTTTAAGGTCTAACCGATGATATCTTAATCACAGTAGATGAAGCTCCTCATCCAGAGGAATATGGGGTGCATCCATGGAGCTGGGTTACAATTTTTGGCAAGGAAATTTTGGAAAAAACACAAAATCATACCTTGATCAAATAATTTTTAAACCCTTGATTGAGGTCTTAACACCTTAATTAAGGGTTTAACAAACGCTCGATCGAGGTTTCTTAAAAACTCGATCGATATTTTCCTAAACCCTCAATCGAGGTGCTGACACCTCGATTGAGGGTTTAGAAAAAGATCGATCTAGGGTTTAAAAAAAACTTGAAAGAGGTGTTAAGACCTCGATAAAGCTACAGACCTCGATCGAGGTCCGTGTGTAAAAAATTTATAAAAAATGTCACGAGGACCCTCAGCCTCTTTTTGATATTTTCTCAACACAGGTACCTCGCCCAAGCTGCAGCGCGATCCACAGACCTCGGTTGAGCTACAAAGAAATCCATAAACAAGCCAACCACAACCTACCTTTCACCACGATGTCGGAGCAAAGAGGTAACATCCTAAACTAGTTTTTTTGAAATTTAAATCAAAATTTACATTTTTTTTAAGTTTTAAAATTTTAGGTTAAAATTTAAAAAAAATCATTGTTGTACATGTTTTTAGGTTAGTTTTTTTTGTTAAATACGTTTGAAATGTGTGTCGAAAAGCATAAATGCTGTCAGAATTTTTATAAAATTGTAGTTTAAATTTGTTATTTATTTAATTTTTTTTGTTTTATATATATTTTGTCAACTGGTAGCGTTTATGCTACTGGTTTAATTTTGAAATGTGTGTCAGGAAAACAAAAATGTTGCCCAAATTATTTCAATCCTCCGAGAATACACAGAGGATTGAAAAAAATCCATAAGACACCAAGTAAACAGAACCTATATGAACCATAGAGACAATTAATCAGCCCTAGACCCAAAACAAATCATTAATTTTTTATAAAATTTTAATTTATTTTTTTTAAATTTAAACATTAAATTTATGGGTTTTATAAATATTTCTATCAACCGACAGCATTTATGGTGCTGGTTTAATTTTGAAAGGTGTGTAGGGCAGGCATAAATGTTGCCCAATTTTTTTCAATCCTTCGAGAATACACGGAAGATTGGGAAAAATCCAAACCCTAGATGGGAGACAATCATGAACCTTAAACCGATGGAGGCATTTATCTAAACATCCCATATATTTTAATTTAAATATTTTGATATATATTAAAATTTAAATATTTTATATATATATATATATATATATATTATAATTAAAATAAATATATATTTATACTTTTTTAAATATTTAAATATTTATTTACTGTAAAATTATATTATATTAATTAATATGATTAGTTAATTTGTGTATATGAATATGGTACATAGTGTGTGTTTTCTCCTTAGTGCTCACTACACCCCATCTTCTACATTAATCCCACACTCTATAGGTGCAGGTCTCCTATCCAATAATATTTATTGCTAGATGCAAGAATCACATAGGGATTGAGCATATAGTGTTCCATTGTCCCAAAATCCTATCACTAAGCATGACATACAAATAGTAAGGTGGAATTTGCTTCCCTAAAAGTGAAAAAACTCATTATCCAAGCACAACACATGTTACTTGAGGTGTAGTTTTTAAATGAAGACAACAATTTGAATTACTTTTCGAAGACGAACAAATGCTTTGTATAATTGTCCAACCTTTTCCATTCTCCAAACAATATTATTTTGATAATGGTATCAAATCACTTTTATGATGATTAAGTGTCCAAAACTAATAAACTAAATAAAAATCGATATTGTAGAGGAATACAATAAAGTAAAATCATAAAACAGCCCCTTCACTTGTTCATTTAAATCTAACAAATAAGTTTAGGATTCTTGACTTTTTCTTATTGTTCATGAAAAAATGCACGTCCATTATTAATGTCCACCACATAGTTGTGACAACAGTTTCATAGTGATCCAAATGATGGAACATTGACAAAACATGTGAGTATTTTGCAAACACTTAATGATCCACTGGCCAAGTTGGAATAATCCTTGGGATCCAAAATGATTACATGTTGGGAGATGAACGAGAAGGGTTCTCTATCCCACAACCATTTTTCTTCACCGGAGTGACATATGAAAGGTGTAGGCTTTGAGAAATGGGAATTGACGTTAAGGAAAAAATATGTTCACCAAAAAATAAAGGTGTTAATCCCTAATGTAAATTCTTGAGCTCAAGCACCACCAATGACAACTAAAACTCAAACTATTCTCTATAGCTTCACAATCCCCCACTAAAGTTTCTTTGAACAACAATATGGATATTGGTGCCATTAATCTTTTGGTGCATTTTGGATAGGCTTAATTTTTTTATGCATTTTGGATAGGTCTCAAATCCTTCATAATCCTTATGGTAGGGAAAGAAAAACCTCAATCTCTTCGCGATGTGTTCACTAAATATGATGAAACATATGGTACTTCATATAAAATGTAAGATTTCAATTTCACAAATTATTATTTATTTTATTTTTGGAAAGCATTTTCACTTTTTGTATATTACTTTATGCTATTTGTTTCTATATATCATTAAGATAAAATTCATTAAAAAGTTGGTCAACCTCAACATTTCTTGGATCACCATAATAAAATGAAAACTTTGAAATACCTTTCCCTAATTTGTGTTTCCCTCACTACAACAAAACCATGTGATTAGCGTCTCTTTTAGCTTCCTTTTTAGTGTTCACTACAAATTTTAGTGTGTTTTTCATCATTTTTTGGACAAAGTGGATGCTTTTCCATGAGATGGCACTTTTAATGGCGTTTTTTATGTACCTTTTTCAAATTTGGCACTATTTTGGATGCTAATTATCATTCCAATTAGCGTCCCAATTGTCATCCCAATTACCATCCAAATTAGAGTCCCAAATAGCATCTAAATTAGCATCCCAGTTAGCATCCCAATTAGCATCCCTTTTTAAAAGTTGGTGCTATTTTGGATGCTAATTATCATCCCAATTAACATCCCAATTAACATCCCAAATAACGTCCCAATTATTATCCCAATTATAATCCCAATTAGCGTCCCAATTAGCATCCCAATTAACGTCCCATTTTAAAATTTGATCCTATTTTGGATGCTAATTAGCATCCCAATTAACGTCCCAATTAGCATCCCAATTAACATCCCAATTAGCATCCCAATTATCATCCCTTTTTAAAAGTTGGTGCTATTTTGGACGCTAATTAGCATCCCAATTAACGTCCCAATTTACATTACAATTAGCATCCCAATTAGAGTCCCAATTAGTGTCCCAATTAGCATCTACAAAAGCATCCCATATAACACCAAGAATAGCCTAAAAAAAACGTCCTAAATAACATAGCACCATATATTAATCCAGGGTTAGCGATAGGAATTGCGCAATGAATTTTGGTACGAAAAACATCCAACATAGCGCCAAGTATAGATCCAGGAATTGCTCCTAGAATACATCCAACATAGCGCCAGGTATAGATCCAGGTATAGCACCTGGAATAATGCCAAAAATTTCTAAAGGAACTACGTTGGGAATTGCACTAGGTTTAGAGCTAGTAATTGTGTTTGGAAAACCTTTGACATAACGTCAGATATATCGATGTCAATGTCAATGATCATGATTCATGTGATAGTACTTTTGGATCTTTATTTATCATAGTGGCACCTAAATTATTGTAATCATGGCACTTTTGGATCATGATTAATCCTAATGAGGGGTAAATTACATTAATGTCACCTAAATTTATCTTATGGCATTTTAGTGTCCCCAACAACATTTGATAGACCCTAATGGCATATGCTTGTCCCAACAACATGACAATGATGCATTACGATAATTACAATGGAGTGTATGGATATCATTTGATAATTATAAGAGTATATCATCCATTCTTGTGAGGTAGTATGGCTCCTTGCTCATTATTATCACAATTATATTGATGATGACTACAACAATGAAAAATCCAAGGTCAAAGAAGTCAAGGGGTTGTTATGATAGAAAAAGCCAAGTATCAACACAAAAATGTTTTTGACAGCATAAATGGTAGGCAGAGGAGGAGTCTGGAAGAGTAGGAGAGCGTGGATAGCGACAAACGCAACTCAATGAAGTTGAGAAGCAAGAAGAGGGTCAAGAGAGGACATGTAGGAGAATGAAGAAACCAAAGAAAGACAAGGGGAGGAACAGGAACACGGAGAAGAGCAGCAGGAAGAAGAAGATGAAGAAGATCAAGGAGAGGAAGAATTTCAGAATGGAAAAGTTCTTGGAGATGGGTTTTATGAAGTCGAAGATATCAAAAAGAAGATGGGTTTTGTCTGTTCCCTATAAAGTGTAGACCCTCATTTTCTCTCATGGCGTCGGTGGTTCGATTTGAACTATGTGTAGTTGAGTATCTTGATGCATACAGTGAATGTGTGGAGCCTATAATGAAAGTTGGGTGGATGCCCTTTTTGCAAAATTTTTCTAGTTTCATGAGGTATGTTACTTGCAAAGGGTGTTTTCTCAGATACATTATTATTATCTTAGGCTATTTCTGATTTTCAAGGGGCAAGCACTCAATATGCCTTTTTATCTTATCAGTAGTTTGCAAAAGACGGTGTATTCATTTCAGAACAACACAAATAATAAAGATAGAAGTTTATTTCATCACAGTTTGGTTATTATGGGACTCCTTTATCGCCCATAATAACTTCAAGGTTAATTAAGAATGTCCTCAGCATGGGCCAAAAACCAGATGTAAACGTAGAACTGTCGTTCCTTTTAACCTTAATGAGGAATTGGAATTTTTTTATTTTTACTGGTGTTAATTGTTATAAATAGTGATACTATTTTTCAAGTTGGACAACAAAACTTCTGATTAAAATCTTCATTCATTTTATCCTCTGCAAATTGACTTCCATAAAGACGTTTTTTCTGCAGATGGACTTATTATCTATTCATGTGTGGTTTGAAACAATCCTAGTTTTTTTTGTGGTTTGATTACATGCATATTGTATGCATGTGTATACACTGTACATCCAAGAACATACTGATCTAGATGGATATCGGTGTCCACCCACCTATTCCACTGTTTCAAAATAATTGTCCATTGTGGCAATTTCCTAGTTATTTTTCTACGGTTTTTCAGATCCCAAACTTCCGGGGCTATTTTGAGGCCCGAAATGATGTTTTTTGGTGATTCGGGGGCCAAATGGTTGCAATTGGCATTCATTTATCTAGTCAAAATTTGTAAATCTTAGATATACCTTTCCAACGAGCTATCAAACGCCCAAATCAGATATCACATGCAAACGTTATGACCCCAAGAAGTTGACTGTTCAGCTTACCACCTTGGGGCCACAAACTTTATGACAGATCATCTTCTAGGGTTACGTTTTGGACTTTTGGGGTTATCACCCTAATTCTTATTATAAATAGGCCCCTTTGCCTCATTTGGTATTCATATTTGCATGGATTAATGTAGCAGTCACATCTCTTCTCAGATATAGCTACCACCATTATAGACATTGTTTTATAGTCTGTTCTATTTCTGCCATTAATAAAATATGTCTTTAATGTATCTCTATTTTCGTTGAAAAATGTTTGTTATTATGATTCTGTATCTGTTCTTTCATTTTGTTCACACATAAATACAGATCAGTGGAATAGGTGGGTGGCCACCGATCTCCATATAGATCACATACATTCTATTTTTTCTGGATTTCATGCATCTTAGCTTGAAATCATGAATATACTAGAAGGAAACTTTGTCTCAGATTGCTCTTTTTTTATTTCAGTTCTGAATAATCACCATTTATGGGACAATTGATTTCTCTGGAGGAGGAGATTCTTGTACAAGAGCATACAAAACATAACATGGAAAATGTAAGGTCTATTGATGGAATGATGTATGTGATATTTAATATTTTAAAATTTCATTTTTGGAATTGCAAGGGGTGTTATCGTTTGATTGCAAATGGAAATATTTCATGTGAAAAATACTCAGTTATAATGATAACTTGTGCTGTAGGGTGTATAGACAAAATATTGGAAACCTGCAAATTCTTTATCATTTTGGATCTAAAGAAAATGGGCTTCAATGCCGAGATGTTCTTTATTATGAAGGGCAGCTTTGTCCAGATGGTCAGAAGGAAAAGCAGAATATTATTTGTGGTAAATGGTGAAGGAATATTTTATTTCCTTTTGGTATCTATTGTATTCATTGTAAGTTGTGCAAGTCATGGATTTTATCAAGTTATGCTAAGTATTCTTTGCAGTTACATGGAATAGAGGTTCATCTATCTAGTTTCTGAACATGAAGATATATTCCTTGTCTATCTACTCTTGATGTGGGTGATACATTTTGTATTTGCTGATGTTTCTGCCTGAAAATGGTGATGCAGAGCTTAAAATTGTTAATTTTTTTTATGTTGAAGGCTAATTAAACTAATTAAAGCATTGTAATATGCTTTTTCTGTTATAGGGCTCCTATCTCTCAAATTCAAAATGATAATTGGGATTGTTCATGTGTAATAGTTTGGGATCGTATTCATGTAGATTGTGTTCTACCCCAGGTAAATTATACATTTCTCTGTAGTGGATAACTTTCTTTTGCATTACAAGGTTGATTTGGAGTTCATGTTGGTTTTCAATAGATATGTTTGGTGTGGAATGTTGAACAAAAATATTTCCAAACTCTCTTCCATTTCATAACTATCTCTCAACCATTTGATCCCTATAAGATTGATCCAACCACAAACTATATGGATAAACTAGTAATATGTCTAAATTCAATAATAAAATTATATTCACCTTCACTTCATTTAATATTTAAAAAAAAATATCTGTTCCAATGACCCAATTCTCAATACAACCTTTATTCCTTTATTCATGTAAATATTATGTGACTTTAATCATGATAACTTGGCATTCAAGGAACCATGTTGAACCAATTTTGAAGGCATTTGTATATCTTCCAACCAATTTGATTGCCATTTTTTCACCTATTTGTAAAATAGTAAAACTAAAACCATGAATCCAACACAAAATGCCAATATCGAATCTTATAAAATATCTATGACATTTCATCGCAAGATTTGCACAGCTTCTCAACTTGACTTTATTTATTATATTTACACCAGAGTATATTAAGTTGTTCGAAAGAGTTTTTTGTTTTGTTTTTATTATATAATGTCTAGAGGTGCATGCAATGTCTTGTTCACCAAATATATCAATGTGAAATTAGGAGACTAACCATTTCCATGATGTATGAAAATATGAATGTTTAATGCACAAATCTCAGAAAGATTCACAGACGAAGTAAATACAGAAACCCTAATTGCACAAAAGAAAAGCACAAAAGAATCCCTGGCTAATTGCACAAAAGAAATTCCTCATATTAAACCCCTAGCTAGACAATGCCATTAGTTATTCTATTGGTGGACTCATTTTAATAATTTCTCCTTCACCAAGTAAGGATTATCAGTGGCATGCTCTGGATATAGCTATAGCTAGGCAATGGCATTACTTATTCTCTTCATGGACTCATTTTGATACTTTTTCCTTCCAGGAGAAGGATTATCATTGGATCCTCAAGATATAGCTCTATGGACAACCTAATAGTATGTTAAATAAATCACTACCTAAATAGGTACGTTTCTGTAACTATTTTTATTGTAAGAGAAGTTACATTTGTTAGTTATTTTTATTTAGGTTTGTTTACACCCCTTTTGTGGATAAAAAGAACCCAGAATTCATGATACTGATATAAATTGTTGATTAGGTGGTTGGAACAACCCTTATTTATGCCCAGAATGAAGTTTTGAGGCTGTTAGAGTGCCCATGTTTTCTCTTTATGTCCATATATATGCCCATAATTGTTTCTTAATGCCATTTCAACCCTCAAATTCAACCCAGCATTTCTCAAATCCTATTTTTTTGTTTTTCATCACTTTTCATAGGGCTATTGATACCCAGAAGTACCTTTTAACCCTCTATTTTGGCACAGATTTAGAGGTAGGCCTGTTTGGTGATGGATAAGTGTAGAAGGGTTCCCAAGATGCTGAAATAGGGCTACTTCATACCCTTTTTTACTGTCAAACAGGTTTGTTTGTGCCCAAAATTCATGTGGATGCTGCTATAAGGAATATGAATGAGATTTTAAGGTTGCTTTCACCCACATATTTCTCATATTCACAACCAGAATTGAAAAGACCGCCTCCTACTACCATTGATCATCATCTTTCAGGGCTCCAATGTGCCCAGATCTGAAAGTTGGCCTAATTATAGCTGATTTGAGATGCTTTACTGTTTGTTGTGACAGTGCTCCCAAAGTGTTGAGATTTGTCCCTTTGATGCTCATACTTGATTCTAGAGTTTTTTATGCCCATAGGACTGCCCAACATTACTCCTAGTGTTATCATAACTAAAAATGAAAGGGCTCACTGTTGTTACACTCCATAAACTGTCCAAATTTAAAAACCAATTAGAACTGCCTAGATTTGATTTCAAGATTACAATCATGACAACATCACCCCTGGAGAGTGTGATTAGAATCACCGGTCAAAACCCATACAAAATGAAAGGGAACACTTCCAACTGGGTCCTCAAATGTGAAATCAAATAATTGATTGGACCACTCTCTAGAAACTACTAAAATATAATTTTTAGAAGTAACAACCTCTTAGATTTGCCTAAAAAATCAACTTGTACATATCTCCCCAAAGGTTATTCAAAACCATGATAAGATCATGCAAAATATGACATTGCAACTCACCCTAAGGATTCTCTTAGAAAGAGGGACTTGAATATTAGGATACATTTTCTTCACTTGAAAGGTATACATATATTTGAGTAGCCATGTCTATTGCATTAGTTTTTGGTTGGCCCTTATACTAGATGAAAGTAAATGTTATTTTTCTTAATAGGATGAAAGAATAAATATACATTAATTATCTACGAGATTTTGAGGTGCAAGGGATATTATATTTTGGCTTTCTCCAAAACTGCTTACAACATACTAGGGGTGTGCTTCATGTGATGTGGGGTGCATTGTGGAACCCTAGCCCCATATTTTATCTTATATCGCTATGGTTGATTGGAATTTGGGATTCTCAATTTAAAAAAAAATACAACCTGCATTACTACTATCCCAAGGACCTTGCCTTGCTCTATAAAAGAACCCCCATATCAGCTCTTTAATGATGACCAAATTCTCCATTCATCTCTCTTTTCTTGAATGACTGGAAGCCTGTAAGGTTTAAGATATGGCCATGGATCTGATTTGATAACAACATTGGAATGAAGGTACTACAACTTTTTCCACAAATAGAAATGAGTTTATTGCTAGGTAGAAGTCCCATATAGTTAGACATGGAACATGTTTCCATTCCTTGAGCTCTTTTTGTCTCATCAAACTTTTCAAACATTCTTCAATAGAGATCCCAACCCATATTTTCTTCACTCTTGTGAACTGCTCCAGTTCTAACCAAACATGTTTTGTATATTTGGGCATTTGATGATCAAATGTTCTGTTGACTTTCCATCTTCTCTATATAGAAGACATACTCCATGTTTGTGCCTGGCCTCCAATGCAGAACTTCCCAAGTTAAAACCTTGGTCACAATTGATAGCCACATAAAGATTCTTGTTTAATGGGGGCTTTTATTTTCCATAATTTCTCACACCACTAGGCTATGTTCAAGAGTGAAAGAAAAAATTGCTCGATACCCCAATTTTGTTGAATAAAAACCCAAGTCTTGATTCTTTTACCATACCTATGAATATTCTCCCTGCTAATTCTAACATGTATTTTATGAAGATTATCCACATATGCATTCTAGGTAATTTTGTAAGACCTATCTTACAAAACTACTACGTATCTACATATGCATGGATGGACTACTGTCTGCTTGTAAGATAAGCTCACATTTTTGTAATTTTGTGATTTATTTTATTTTATTCTTGTAATTTTTCAGTTTAGCTTAGAGATGTCTTGGGAACTTCCTTCATTGTAAATGTCATGTAATGTATTAGAAGTCATATTCCCCCCCATTGGGTCACCTGTGGATATGAATGGAGTGAACATGATTGTACTCTTGAGTATTACCTTACTGGTTGTACTTCTGGAATCTATATTAAGTAGAGAAGTTTGATACTCTTTGTTCAATCTACCTGGAAAATTAGGGAGTGTAGGTGCCAAGGGATTGGAATTATACGAGCTAGACATGAGCTCAATGTCCATCCATCAAGAAAAGAAAGCTTAAGTTTTAATTACCACTTACAATGATTACCGAAAACTTCCATAGAGCATTTATGTGTGTTGTGGGATGCATGTCTTTCATACTCTCTATAGACAAGTTTGTTGTATCTTTGGGGATTATTATAGTGGCCCTATTTCCTTATTCATTATATTAAATTTTAATAACATTTTCTGGAACATGCTTCTACTTTTTAGTTATAAAACATTGAAGACAAATATTTTTACAAAAGAAAAAATTCAACAGATAGAGCACCACCACCTTAGATAAAATAGTAAACCCTTGTCTAAAAACTGAAACTCCTACCATCAGAGAGATCGGAATCAAGTGGCCAACCTATTGGAAAACTTTCTTTTACAAAGCAACATTAGCAGACCAAAACATTCTCCCTTTATAAAACCACAAGGTGTCATGCAAGGGAGCAACATGAACCCAAAAGTTAAAATCAGTTGCTAAGTTGTTCATAACAAAAGCTAGAGCTTGAAGATGGATCTCTATAGCCACCAAAATTGAACCTGCAATCAATATCCTACCTCCACTCAAATGTTGTGTAAGTATTCTAGGGGATTTATCATTTTATGATATTTATGAGGCAAGGGAAGGAGAAAAAATAGATGCATGTTAAAGGTTTTTTCTTGTAATTATGGTACATGAGATAGATTGTAGGATACTACCTTTTGATGGCAGGCCTATTTTCAGAATATATTAGATATGCTTGGATATGCCAGGGTTATGGAAAAACTATATATCCTTATTGTGTATGGATTTTTTGCCTCTCTATAATGTATTGCATCTATCTTGAACACATGCCATGAGTGTGGCCTTTTTGGGATAGTCCTAGTTATCTCCCTAACTCAAACTATAGCATAAATAATTGTAAAAAAGGATGGAGTAGGTCATCTATTGTAAGTTGATCTAGTCCGCCCTCCAAGTAATGACTGAACCAAACTGTAAAGACCTAGCTAAGAGTTGGGTAATTTTTAAAAGTTGGAACTGAATGGTTAGGTATTTTTGGTTGGGGAAAGTTATCAAACACTTAAATGCACATATCTAGATGTCATTGTATAAACCCAACAGTCCATATCTGAATATCAATGTTAACTATCACATGGCTTGGGTGCTATCTTCTACCAAACACTTTGTCGTATCTTTGTCTAAACTAATTTTTGGAACTAATTCTTTGTCTTAGAGCATGGAATGATTGTTCCAGGCTTCATGTGTCATCATATTGTTATCAAATAATGTGTGTGTAAAGATTTCATATACATGGAAAACTAAGACATTCACCACATGATAAGAAAAAGAAATATAGACTTCATTGACAAATCAAAACAATAACAATGCATACCAGGGACTGATTTTTAAAGAATATTTTTGAATCTGTAACTTGTCTTTCCCCCCCCCCTCCCCAGAGGATAGAACATGAGCCAAATATTCCACCTGAGTTACCTTTCTCTAATTTTGCATGCGTATGATGATTCCCAATTCTTTTTTTTTAATATCTACACAAGCAAGAATTCCCCTACTAACATTCTTATCCAGACTGTGTATAACTCTTTATCCTCCCCAACCGCAGAGAGATCGAACGGTGGAGAATCATCCCATAGAAAATCAACGGTGTGGAAAGCTTCACTTACGGAATTGAAAACATATTAAAATTTCACTCTTGCACCCCGCATCCCACATTCTGCATTTTGCATCCCACATGTGAAATGACTGTTGTGGAGATCGAAGTTGTGGAAATTAAAATTTACCATAAGTCATTTCTGCATTCCGCATCCTGCAAATTGCAAAAAGCAGATTTTTCCAAACAACATTTCTGCATCCTGCAATTGCGGAAAGGAAAATTCAAAATTGTGGATTTCACAAAATGACTTTTCCGCATTCCACATCCTGCAAGTTGAGGAAAGGAAAATGCAGAAGGGAAAATACGGATATCAAAATTTCTAAAGAACTTTGCCACATCCCGCAAGTTGCGAAAAGGTTAAACCTGTGGAATTTCGACCTGCTAAGGAAAATTTCTAAGTATAAAACTAATTTCCAACATCCAGGCCATCACCAATTTGGCCAATCTAACCTCATAACAACTTAGAAAATTCATTGAAATTAAACTACATACACATTACATCATTCATGAAATATACATCTGCATCAAATACCTTCCATTCAATCATTCATCATATTCATATTCATTTATAAACATGTACAGTTGCAAGGATTGAAACACAAGAAATACTTATCTTTATCAGAAGCTTGTCTCGCAACCAGCTATGTTTCTTCAACGTTCCACCCAACCATAGGCTAGTGTGCTCATCAATCTCTTAGCAACATTGCCACCCCCGAGTTGGGCATGATTTCCGCAAGGAATAAGGAACACTAGCAGACTTCCCCATAGCCAAGGATACAATGAAACTCAGCCAAGCCAACACAGTTGGGTTTATCGGGCTTACACAGGCTGTGATTTACACATAGCCAAAGTTTATACAAGTCAAAGGAAACCCAACAGATGGGTTTATCAGGATACCAGCCAAGCCATCCTTCTAGTTGGGTTTATTAGAATTACACAGGTAGTGGTTTACACTTAATCAAAATTCACATGAGACACAACCAAGCCAACATATGGTTTTATCAGTCTACCGACCAAGCCATCCTTCCAGTTGGGTTTATTAGGCTTCCAAGGAGGTGGAAAGACTGACTGCTAAGCTAGTGAGCTCAATCCCAGAGCTATGGACACCTACACCGGATCTAGCCTGACTTCTAAAAATTTACACACCCAAGACAAGGAAGCATCCCCTTCTCTACTACACAGTCCCTTAGGCCATGCCTTCCCTTCCAGTTCTATTCAGGGTATGCAAAGAAGAAAAACATCCCTCTAGATTAGTTTGTGAGGTTTCTTCACACACTAGGTTTATCAAGCAAGTCTAGACTCCATTTCTATTCCCCAAAATCAGTTCATATGTCAAACAAGGATGTACACACAACGATCTTAGTTCTGAGATTAACAAAATGTAACAGAAGCCAAGGAAACACACACACAAAACAATTACGAATTTTTGAGCATTTCCTGAGCCATCCAGACTACTGCAATTACCAAAAACAAAAATCATTTGATGGTCATTCAATTAAAAAAAACAAATTGGATTCTAGGAATTCACATTCAGGAAACGACTAAAAGACAGGAAAAATCATAAAAAGGAAAACAATTCACAGAATAGGAAAATTCGTGAAGGATCAAGACTCGGAGTGGTTTTACATGCTTGCTGCATGAATGCCAAAATCCCCTTGCCAAAATGTTCAACACAGTCCAAATCGCGAGGGGAAGGTGAAACACTACCGCATAGGGAAAGGAAGGAGTTTATGGTGTTTTCTTTCCCAAGAAAATTTAAGAAATTTTTTCCCAGAAATGGTGCTTTTCCCATTTCAAATTTCTTCCTACTCTTCCAATCCCCCACTTATTCTTAGGAAAAATCATGCCCCCATCTCATTTTTTTGCATTGACATAGTTGGCTATAGGATTTTAATTAAAAATCGCAAATTAACATGATGTCCAAACTTATAACGTTCAACTAACATAAAAACACCATTGGCCTAAATATTAATCATTGAAACGTAAATAGTAAATCGATGGTGGGGATTTTTACTTGAGCTCCACACCATGATTATTTACATCATATTATTTAAATGCAAATGGGGTCAAAAATAGGGTCTTACATAACTTATTTGAAACAAAAACCACTTACTGTTCAGATAAAGATTCTCAAAATGATAATGACTAGGATGAATGGCATGACTGGAAGTTGGTACACAATAGTAGAAATGTCTTCCATAAGGTACAGTCTCTTTATGTCAAAGGTACAAGCTGGGACGTCCCTTTTTAAAGGCATCAAAACTGATATGAACCTTGACACCATCTTATCCTTAGAAAAGAATTGAGGATAGATTTTTAATCATCCACAATGTTGTTAGTATCCCACACACATTAACCAAGTCTTCAACCAAACCCAAAGAAGTGAAAAATTTATACTCTGATTTGGTTAGGGACATTACACAGTATGTAAGGAAAATAGAGGGGGCATGTATATGTAGTTTGATTGTAATGTTTAGTGTCCTTATAGAAGGTTCTTTTTTATTTTATATTTTTGGGTTGACTGGGGTTGGCATAAACAGTGATGAAATCAACCACTTTGGCCCATGATAGCCAGGTGGATTTTTCCATGCCTGGCTTGGCCATTTTTAGCACAAAATAATTCAACCAGTTGAAACAGTTGGTCCAGACAGGTTTGAGTGAAAACAGGTTAGAAATGGCATTTTTTGATAACATTTTTATATGCACCATCTTTATTTTCATTGCTATATGTAGAATAATGTTGTTTTATTTTTTGGTATAGTTATTGACTTTGCATTATATGATAAGATAATATTAACAACAAAAGAAAATAGACAGTTTGGCTATTGAAATTTCGAACATTTTCTTATTACATAGATATAAGGCCTAGCCAAATTTTGAATCTATACCAATATTGAAATATTTTGAGGGAATAATCAGAAACATAAATATAATTCACTAGTTTACCCAGTATTATATTTAAACCTAACATACACTGTTGATGGAAATGATTAGGATGGTTACAAGCCTTCCGCCCGTTCTTATGGAAATTTATATAAGTATTAATTTTTATAATATTTAGAGAGATCTCAGAACACAAAATAAATGTCTTGAATATGATTGGTTAGAAATTTAATTAGTTCATCTTCTCGGTTTTCAATGTGAAATCACTCAATGACAGGTCAAGACAAACAAATTTTTATTCTAGTAGTATTTGGATGCTAGAAAAGTATAGAGTATTATGTAAAACATTTTAAATTGCATAAATATAATATTTGTCTCATGTTTGTTTCATAGATCTTAACTCATCTGTTGTTGAAGAAATATTTTAGGATTATAGGGTGCATAGGGATGAAATTCATTCAAAGAAGGAGAGATTAATGGTCCATCTTGGTGTATTGTCACAAATTGATGAGATCTAGAATAAGCCAGAAGATAATGATACTCAAGCTAGTCAGTTTGCACGAGCTCTAAAGAAGGTGATATTCTCCTGTTGTTTGATTAATGGTTTTTTTCATTTGAAGTTGCATTTGGAAATTCATTGTCCAAAGTATCTTGACCTGGAATATTTAGTTAATCCACTCGATATCCTGTTCTCCTGCATGCACATACACATGCACATATGGGGTTTTGTTTACTATCACAGTCATAGTCATCTCCACACCAACGTTGGGCAGCCTCCAAGTCTATTTAAATTCCGCAACATATTACATAACTAAAATAAAACCAGGTGATTTAAACTAATGTTATGGTCATGTAGGTTCCTTTCCTTGTATGGTTAAGTTTCATCCCTAGAAAATTTTTGTGAGCTGAGCTTGAACATTTTCAGCCCTCCTGACTAAGCTAAAACTAAGTCATATTGGTTGGAATCTTCATGTGGTAGTGGAAGATCGAGGTAATTATATTTATAAGTAATGTGGTTAAGTTATCAAATGGAAATGGGTGGGTGAGTGGAATTCACATGAGTCTCTTAGCAATGGCTTCCATACTTGAATATGTGTTGATCATGATCATGCATGTAGGGAATGGCATGATATGTTGCAGGTGACTATAGGAAAGGATGTAAACTCATATAGTATAGCTTATACATTTGCATGGCTTGTACCCTCAAAGGACAGGACATGACACAATATTTGATACAATACATCAAAACATTTGGATCGAAAGGAAGGTTAGTCAATTATTTAGTTTAAATGGTTTTAAATTTGAGCATATTTTGCACTGGCTTACAAATATAGTCAAGTTGAGAATAATATTATACTGCAACTATAGTGAATCTGATTAGAATTTTATTTATTTTTCTACATGATTTATGTTAGTTTGCAGTAAAAAATATCTTTTTGTATAAAAATAAAATTTTCAAAAAAGTTTGTGTTAGAATTTAGCATTTAAGCTAGCATTATATTAGGATCTTTAACTGAGAGAATAACAAGCACATCAATCAAACACAAAATACAATGAACACAATGTTTTTCCTCAGGGAAACCATAAATGGAGAAAACCCCACAACTTCCTCAGAGATAGAATCAACACCAAAAGTAAAACCCCAAAACAGTAAGATGAGCTCCCGATAGCAGCAGCCTCTTTCTTTCTAGCCCCAACAACTTTTTCTCCGTTAGCTATGTGCTACAACTGAGTGTGAGTGAGTGTGTGATAAATAGAGAGGCTCACTCTCTATTTATACTAATTCCTGACTTGACAATAACTCACTAGGGCCGACTTCAGTAGGTGAGTCTATAAACCCTAGGGCCCCACAACTGCAGGGACTTTAACCCTTGATCAATAGGAGGGTTACCCACAATGACTTGGACTTGTTTACATTATAGAAACTCTCGATCAGAACATCGGGGCATGACATGAATCAATTACATTACAAACACTTCCTAGAATAAACATCGGGGTACAATACATAAGAAATACAAGTGAATACATTCCAAAGTTACAATTACATCAACACTCCCTCTTAACTAGGAAGGTATTCTCTTGAAAAAATTTATCAGCACAAGTCTTCTTCTTAGTATCATTTGGATCATCATCGAGTTCTCATCATCTTCATGTCATCTTCATCTGGATCTTGATCATCACTAGATCTGGATCATCATCACTGGATCTGGATCATCACTCGATCTGGATCATCTCTGGTTCTGGAACATCTCTACTGGAACATCATCATGGGTGCTATCTCTTGATTCTTCTCATCACAGGAATTTCTATAGAGCCAGCCCTTTTTCATGTTGGTTGTAGGCCTAGCCTCCATGTAGGTCTTTTCCAGCACTTATATCTGACCCTAAGTCAGAATGGCCCACCCAACACTTACATATGATCATGTAGGAACCAATCCTATAATCATATCAGAAAGGCATGCCCAACACTCACATCTGACCATGTGGGAACACATCCCACAACCCTGTCAGAAAGGCCCAGCACTCACATCTGACAACCAATGTCAGAAAGGCCCAGCACTTACATTCGACCATGCGAGGAACCAATCCTACCTACATGTCGAAAGCGCTTTGCACTTACATATGATCATGTAGGAACCAATCCTACAATCACCTCAGAATGTCTTTGCACTTACATCTGATCATGTAGGAACCAATCCTACAATCACCTTAGAATGGCTCTGCACCTACATATGATCATGTAGGAACCAATCCTATAATCACCTCATAATGGCTCTGCACTTACATCTGATCATGTAGGAACCAATCTTATAGTCACATCAGAATGGCCCTTAGTCCTAGACTGAGTATTCCTGGTAACTGACGAGGTGCCTCCATTCCAAGAACAGAATTCAACGCTTATACCTGATCATGTAGGAACCAATCCTATAGTCACATCAGGATGGCTCAGCACTCATATCTGACATTCGAGGAACCAATCCTCTCATCATGACATAATGGATCATCCCTTACATCTGACCATGGAAGGAACCAATCCTCTCAGCATGTCAGAATGGCTCACGGACTCATCACTTCCCTTTGGAGGGAACCTCAATTTGGAGAACACCAAGCTTCTCCCTTAAGTACTCAAAATTCACTCTAGCCAATGGCTTTGTCAACACATCAGCTATATGTTCATCCATCACAACATACCAAAGCTTCACTGCTCCTTTCTGCACCATATCCCTGAGATAGTGATACTTGATTTTGATATGCTTCGACTTGTCATGGAACACTGGTTTCTTTGACAACTTTAGACAACTTTGGTTGTCACAATATATACAAGTAGTATCCAAATGGAGATCAAATAAATCAGACAGTAGCTTCCTCAGCCATACTACCTCACAACTAGCTAAACAAGCTACAACATACTCTGCTTCAGCTGTACTCAGTGGCACACAGGATTGCTTCCTACTAAACCAATATATCACACCTGATCCCATACTAAAGCAACACCCTGAAGTGCTCTTCCTATCGATTGCACTGCCTGCCCAATATGAATCAACATAACCCTCTAGGTTAATATTCTAATTCGCCTCATACTTGAGTCCATAATCAACTATACCCCTCAGGTATCTTAGAATATGCTTTGCAGCAATCAAGTGAACATGTCTCAGATCTGTCAAGAACTGGCTCAAGGTATTCACAGCAAAGAAAATATCTTGTCACGATTTTGTCAGGTACATTAACGACCCAATCATCCAATGATACATCATAGCATCAACCGCTTCTGATGAAGCATCACTCAATAGCTTCAGTTTCGATGCCATAGGTGTGGTCATGGCCTCATAGTTCATCATCCCAAACCTCTTCAAGATCTCTACTGCATACTTCCCTTGTCTGAGGAATATTCCATCCACATTTTTCCACACCGCCATGCCTAGAAAATAGTGCATCATACCCAAGTCCTTCATTTTGAACTTAGCAGCAAGCTTCCTCTTCATATTAGTAATTAACCCATCCATTCCTGTTACAAATAGATCATATACATACATTAGGAGTATCACTGGGTTGCCATCTTCAACCTTGTATTAAAGGTTGGAATTTGCTTTACTTTTAGTAAATCCCAAACTTGATAGAAAGCCATCAATTCTATGGTACCATGTCCTGGGTTCCTGTTTCAAACTATACAGGTATTTCTTCAATATACACATGTGAGACTCCCTTTCATGTGTCTCAAAACTAAATGGCTGCTCTACATACACTTCCTCTTCCACTACACCTTTCAAGAAATCAGTCTTGACATCCATTTGGTGTATCTTCCATTTCATCACTGCAGCCAGAGCTAGTACTGATCTGATGGAAGTGTATCTGGCTACAGGTGAAAAATTTTCTTCATAATCTATTCCTTCTTTCTATGAGAATCCACGAGCCATGAATCTTGCTTTATATTTCTCTATGCTACCATCTGCAGCATGCTTGATCTTGTAGATCCATTTGGAAGTTACAACAGACTTCCCTTTTGGTCTTGGGACAACATCCCAAACATCATTCTTCATGATCGATTGATACTCTTTGATCATAGCATCCTTCCATTCTTTCCTTTCTGCTGCTTCTTCATAGTTGGAAGGTTCTTTATTGGTAAAGTCACATAATAAAGCTACATACTCGGAGCAGGACCTAGTCCTCTTTCTTTCTCTGTGATTTTCTTCTAGAGCCCCATATCTTTCTGCACCTTGGATAGCTTCTTGTACCCAAGCAAGTTTCCTCTTGTGAGGATTCTTCTCCTAAGGTGGATCTACAGGTTCTTCAAATTCTTGATCTTCTTCTTGATTTTCTTCGTTCATGGTTATGTCATGAATTCTGGGTGCTTTTGTTTCTTCATGATCTTCAGCAGCTCTCTTTCTGAATTTATTGTAAGTTGAGTCTTCATCAAATGTTACATCCTTGCTGATGTCAATCTTCTTGAATCCTGGGAAGTATATTCTATAAGCCTTCGAGCTTTCAGAGTATCCCACAACTATACCCTTCTTTCCTGAAGGATCCAACTTTATCCTCTTTTCTTTCGGAATTTGCATGTACACTAGACAACTGAATATTTTGAGATGGCTGACTTCTGGTTTCTTGCTGAAAAAGACTTCTTCAGGTCTCTTATTCTTGAGTACTCTGTGTGGAGTACGGTTCTGTACATACATCGATGTTTTGGTAGCTTCTGCCCATAGATGCATGGGAAGATCTTGATCATGAAGCATTTCTCTTGCAGCTTCCATGATCGTTCTATTATTCCTTTCTACAACCCCATTCTATTGTGGATTATATGGAGTGGATAACTCCCTCTTAATCCCTAAATCTTTGAAGAACTCTTTGAATTCATTTGATGTGAATTCTCTGCCATTATCTGATTGAAAGGTCTTGATCTTCCTTTCTGTGTGGTTCTCAAGCAAGGCTTTAAATTCCTTGAACTTGCTAAAAAATTCATATTTGTTCTTCATAAAGTATATCCTTGTTTTCCTAGAAAAACCATCAATAAAAGAAACATATTATACATATTGGATTAAAGAACTCGATTACACTGGACTGCATACATCGGAGTGAATGATTTCCAAGATTCCTTTTGCTTTGCTTTCGCTACTTGGATGTGTTCTTTTGTTTTTCACATCCTTTGTAGAATCCATCATGTTTTGACTGCATTTCTAGAAGTCCTTCAACAACTTTTCTTGCAAGTGGTAGTGCTCTATAGTGCACATGTGCAAGCCTTCTATGCCAAAGTTCATTTGGCTCTACTATGTCATGGACCAAAGCTTGTTCTGGTTGGCCCTTCAATTTGTATAATCCTCCTTCTTGTTCTCCAATTACTATTGCATCGTCAATAGTCTTTCCTCTTGGCCACATGAGGACTTGGCCATCTACAAATTTAACCCTCATGCCTTTTGCATCTAGTGCTGATATGGAGAGAAGATTATTCTTTAGTCCTGGTACAAACAAGACATCCTTCATTTTCATAGATTTTCCAGAGTCTAGCTTGTAGGAGGATTCAACACTACTTTTTATGGGATATTGGTAGTCACCCCAAGTTTCACCTTATGGGGTGAATTATGTTCGGATAGTTTCTCAAATGATTCCTTGAATCTCGTCATGTGTTTGTAAGCCCCACTATCAATAAGCCAATCTTTGCTTCCATGTGTGACAGTTCCCATGAGAGCAGAGATCAGAACATATTCTTCATCACTTGAAGAGTTTTCACTTTCTTGTTTTACTCTCTTTCTGGGAGGATCATCATCCTCTGTAGTGTGAGTATGATGTATTCTTTTGGAGTTCTTATTCTTCTTAGATCCACTCTTATTCATGGGACAATTTCTAGCAAAGTGTCCTCTTTCATCACATGTATAGCATCTGAGTTTGGATGGATCCTTTTTCAAAAAATTATCTTTCTGATGAGAATGCTTACATTGGTGATGATGATTTTCCCTTCTTCCTTTCTTGGAGTGTACTATGAGAGCTTGATATTCACTTCCCATATTTTCTTCTCAAGCTGCTATTCACGCTTCTTATTTATGAGCATTCTTCCCACGGTCTACTGAACTTGATTATCTTCTTTCTAGTACAGATTCCTTGGATGAAAGAATCTCATGATCTAGGGAGACCATTATAGGTTGTCATCACAATTTCTGCATTCTCCACTTCTTCATCTACTACTTCGATTTGTTCTTTGATCTGGGAAACCCTTGTAAAGTATGACTGGATGGTCTCCTCATTCTGGATCTTTACATTCTTCAACTAGTTTCTCAAAGTCATCTTCTGGTTTATGTTCTTCCCTTTAAACAGTTTGGTTAGGGCATCAAACATAGCTTTAGGTGTCTTGAGGGAGGACACATGTGGTATGAGGTGATCCTTAATTGAATCATCAATAATCCTCTTTTCCATAACCAACTTCTTCTTATGTAAGTCCTTAGCTTCATCTTCCTCTGGAACTGGAACCTCCTCATTGATGTAGGAGTCCAACTCATTTTCTTCCAGGACCAAGGAGATCCTATACTTCCAGGCTCATAAGTTAGTAGCTCCCTCAATATTTTCATCAATCTTGTTATGATGAGACATCTTAACTAAGAACCTCAAATGGAAATACAAAATATTTAGATCTTACCATTTCAAGATGTCGGATCTGGATTTGGAGCTGAATTTCTGTAGTGTTGGTTTAGGATCATATTAGGGTTTGAATTTCTTGTATTTATGTCCAACCAAATTCTTTGATCTTGATATATAAACTTTGATTTTGAGGAGGAGATCAATCCAAGCACTCAAAAATTCTACTTCTGTGGAAAGCCCTAATTTCTGGCAGTAGTGTCGGGTCCAAAACTGGAAAATCTCAAAATCATATTCGGTTTCGATTGAAATATGTGCCCTAGGAAGGAGAGTCAGCCCAACCTTCTTTTTCTAAAAATATGTGGAGAGAGATATAAAATGTAGGAAGCCCTAGTTTTTGCAGCTGCATAGTGTCTTCTTCTCAGGTTAGCTCTGATACCATGTTAGAATTTTAACATTTAAGCTAGCATTATATTAGGATATTTAACTGAGATAATAACAAGCACATTAATCAAACACAAGAGATGATGAACACAATGTTTTTCCTCAGGGAAACTATAAATGGAGAAAATCCCACAACTTCCTCAGAGATAGAATCAACACCAAAAGTAAAACCCCAAAACAGTAAGATGATCTCTCGATAGCGGTAGCCTCTTTCTTTCTAGCCCCGACAACTTCTTCTCCCTAGACTATGGGCTACAACTGAGTGTGAGTGAGTGTGTGATAAATAGAGAGGCTCACTCTCTATTTATACTAATTCCCGACTTGACAATAACTCACTAGGGCCGACTTCACTAGGTGAGTCTAACAACCCTAGGGCCCCGCAACTGCGGGGACTTTAACCCTTGATAATTAGGAGGGTTACCCATAATGACTTGACATGACTTTTTTACATTATAGAAACTATCGATCGGAACATCGGGGAATGACATGACTCAATTACATTACAAACACTTCCCGAAATAAACATCGGGGTACAATACATAGGAAATACAAGTGAATACATTTCGAAGTTACAATTACGTCAACAGTTTTCTTTGTAGGTCAATTGTACTCTTTGAAATATGCCCTTCAACATGTAACCATGGATCCAGTTAGCTCCCCAAAATATTTAGATATTATGAATAAAATCAAATAGAGGGCCTTTTAGCTAGAGCTAAAACTTTACCCAAGGAATAGTTTGCCACCTTCTTCTAATCAAAGGCTATTTTTGAAATACTTCAACAAATTATGTTGATTGGTAGTTAAGGGAAAGAAACAAAGGGTAAGAGAATTTAATTTCTAGATTTAGAAGAAGTAGCCTCTCACTTCAGAATCCATGTTCCTAAGCACACATTGGAGTCCATTCAACTTAGTTTCAACTGCTTCTGCATGAACTCCACCTTTGATTTCTATCAAAGGAGCCAAAAAATTTCCCACTTTCACTTGGAAATCCTTTGGCAGACTTGTTTCCAATATCAAGGATTTGGATTAACACCATTTCTTGCTGCTTTTGGGGGTGCCATTTATCTTATATGAGAAACCTTTTTGGGAAGAGTAGCTACTATCTTTGGAGGTGGGTGATTAAATATGGTTGTCCTCACTTTAAAATGTTATAGCCACATTTGGATTCACGCTAAAGTGAGTGACTGGGCCATTATCATTAAATGCACTTCCTTTTAATTATCGAGTGTGATGACCTTCATGTCTCTAACTAACCAGCCAAAGACTTTGTTTGATATGAAACACATTTACCAAAGAGATCTCCAATATTTGGAAGCTAAATAGTAACCACCCAAGCTAAGCACAAATTTTCATTGCTTTCACCACAAGGTTTCGATCTTTGTCCATCAAATAATCCTGTAATTATTTAATTTGGCTGATTTTTAATTCTCTTGTTGACTAGGCAATACACGAGTTTGTTTAAATTCCCTAAACATGATTGACACTAGCCTTTTTAAACAACTCAAGGATGTTATTAGTCTTCGGTATCTCTTCCTTCATTTTTAAGTGGCAGTTGTTTCAGTTCATTTTAACCACATTTGTTAAGGATTGAAATAAATCCATTTCTCAAGTTTGTGATTCAACATTTTCTATACTCAATAAATCTCAGGATTACATAGTGTTGTGCAAAGAGTAAAATTTTAATGACTCATAAATGCCGAAAACATTCCTTGATATCACTTGATATTAGCACATTGCGATGAAACATTAATCCTTCAAACATTAATATAATAAGAACAAATATCAAATCAATTCCAATCTTGTATCATTAGTAAGTGTCAAAAATTTATGAGAGTCAATTGCTGATATAAATTTTCTGAGTGTCAAAATCATACACAACAATAATTTCCAGCTCTGTACAAGTCCTATTTTCACTTGAGAATAAAGGTATTTCTGAACTGTGGTTTCTAACAATCATTTTTCCCAAGCTTTAACATCATTATATAATGTGTTGATGACTTAAAATTACAGTAGTACCCTCTTATTTCAATATGGTGTAAACAATGGTTATTTTTCTTGAATGTCATTGTATTCACATTTAAGGATGTGTCTTGATGTCCTCTTATCATGGGTCTCTTAACGGAGTATGATTAAATATCAAACCTTAAATAAACATAATAATTCCTAGGGAATAGTGATTTTTGCAATCCCATTAAGCCAATTTCTTGAGTTTTGTTCAAAATTCCTAGAAAAGGTTTATGGATTTCATAACCTGCTTGATCATATATTGTGAACTTATACCATCTATCATCCTTTGTTGACCATTAGATACTCAAAGTTGTGTATTGATATTTTTTACCATTATAGAGGAATCTGTAAGTTAGGTTCCCAAATTCTTAAAGGGTGCTAGCTCAATGGAAGAGCGTCTACTTTACAAGAAAGAGGTTGGTGGTTCGATTCCTCCATGCCCTAATGATATTAAAATATCGGTTAAAAAAACTAAATTAGTAACAAAAAAATAAGAGATAAGTGACCAAACAATGAGAGATAAGTGACCAAACAAAATGACCAAAATTCGTATATAAAATTACTAAAAATGAATAAATTTGTGACCAAAAAATGAGAGATGCAAAAGGCATTAAGAGGATACAACACGTGGTGCTACCGATGAAGCCAAACATGGAATTGATATGGTAGCAAAATAAGACATGAAACTAGGCATTAAAAATGATGCAACACTTGGTGCTAATGATGAAGCCAAATATGGCGTTGATATGGTAGCAAGATAAGACGTTGCTTTGGATGCAAAACATGACGCTAAATAAGAAGAAAAATATGGTGCAACAATAGAAGAAATATTTGGCGTCATTTTGGTAGCAAAACATGATGCAAAAAAGGAAGCAAAAATTGGTGCAAATTTGGAAGTGAAAATTGGCACATATTTGGAAGTAAAACATGGTGCAAAATGGGATGCTAAAGTGGTAGCAAAAATGGATGCAATATTGGATGCTAACTTGGATGCTAACATGGTGCTATTAAGGATGAAAATATGGCACTAATGGGGATGTCATTTAAGAAGAAAAAGAAGACACTCGTTAGGAAGCAAAATATGACGTTATTTAGGAAGCAAACCTCGACGTTGTTTAGGAAGCAAACTTGGATGCTATTCTGGAAGCAAAACATTAGATGTTATTTTGGACGTCATAAAGGATGCTATCTAGGAAGCAAAAAAAGAAGTTTTTTGAGATGCTTTAAGTTTTATCCATGATGCATCCCATTTAGCGTCTAGTTTGACCACTCAATGTAAAAAAAAATATACTTAAAAGGGATGCTAAATGGGACGCTAATTACAAGATTTGTTGTAGAATTCCCTCATTGAAAACAAAAATTATTACGTCAACCTAGATCTTTGAGTTGTAGTGCACTAGATTTTACCATCATTTTTAGATCACAATTCGGTGTGAAATGGGTATTTATCCATCCACATTCTCTTTTAAATTTTTTTTTAAAAGGGACTTTTCTTTACATTAGAAAAATATGGACTTAGTAATTAAAGTAACCCAAAAGATATCACATACTAACATGTGTTCCATTCCAACCATCCACGCTGCCGAAAATGCATAACATAGGGTTAGTAAATGCTTAAACTACGACATTGCAAGGAGTTCCTTAACAATTCAATCCATATCCAAGTGATCTACACCCATGGAGAAAAATGTTGTAAATATAAATTTATCTATTTAAAACTAGTTTCCAAACATAACTAAGGTAATCAACTAAATGAAATGTCAATTTGAATACAATTACTCTTGACATACAAATTGAACCTCAAAAGGAAGGAGTCTTGCAATGAATCAATTTGTAATAGTTGTGATCCAACCAAATTGGTTGATGAACATCAATTCCCTTTAACATTGGATATCCATAAAAAATAATCAAATGAGAAAGCAAATAGATCTAGTTCAATTTTATTACAAATTCTATAAGGTTTTGGACAAAACTTTGGGCACGATTCTTATTATTCCATCTCTGTCTCTCTGTTCCAATGTGAACTTCCTACACTCATATAAATTAAATTATGGAGAGGTAAATGATTATATTATTTTCACATTTCTTTAAATATAAAAAATCAAATCAAATCGTTTACTCTTTACGTTCGCAATGATTGACATGACGTGCAAGTGCAAAGTTATGGTTTTATTGATATGCCTTGGCCATTTTAGCTTTTTTATTGTAAAATAGATCCATAGTGATCTCATTTGACAGTTGACATTTTATTTTAATTTATATCCTACTGAATACATGATCTATGTACTTCAATCAAAATCTATAGGTATTAACATGAAAGTATCTACAACTTTTGATTATTTAAATAATTTGATTACCTCCAAAGTTATTCTAGAAATATATAATTAAAGAGTTAAAACTAAAATTTATTTTTCATTTGTACAATTTGTAAAGAATACCTTGTTGTAGCATATATCTCTACTTGGCCTATGAATCTAGTTTTGAAAATATCTACCCAAAGAATTAATACCATTAATTATTATTCATTTCTATAATTTGTAAAGACTATGTTCATAGAATTTTGATTAATTGAATAGAAAAATAATAAATTTTGTTTTCATTATTTCTCAACACAAACAAAGAGAATCTATCTCTAATATTTTAGACTACAAAAGTAACAAAAAACAGATAAAAATAATCATTAATATATATTAATATACCCTATCAACCAAAAACATGAATAAGAATTTATTAATGTAATATATATATACCCTACCTCTATTAAATCAATTTTATCATATAAAATATAAGAGTAATCTCACGGAGCCTTGACCATCATCAAAGAATGGAAGCAAGTGCTTTAGGATCTTGTTGAGGATTCTTGCTATCAGGATCCTTAAGGAGTGCCAATTAACATAGCTAGTATACGTGAAGAGTACCCACAACTTAGCTAAAACACTAAAGTGGGGCATTACTTGGAATAAGGTATGTCTACAAGGAAATTTGATGCCCTCAAACACTGTGCAAATAATGGGATATTGGGATACAACAAGAGAGTAGCCGCATATTTGGTTCCAAAGTTGTGTGGAAATTTCCTTGAGAAACTTTTGATATATAGAGAACATGATATGCTCAATATATATAAATTTTATAGAACTATTTTATGGTACACCTCACCTACGATAAGATTTAAGGATATATGAAAATATCTAGGGGGGGGAGGACACTTGAGTCTAAGTGCATTCTTATTTAATATCAAGTGGGATACAAGCGCCTTGGGCAATGGAAGTGGGCCTTATCGTGTAAATATGGTGATGGGGAAATAAGGGAATTAATACCTAGTTGGGACTCCTTCAGCTCCAACACCATGAATAACACCTAAAATGAAAGAAGGCCAACTTCTGTTATGACCAAAACAAGAATAAAAGGGAAAGTAAACATCATCAAACTATCAATGTTCATATAAAGGAATAACCATCGATCAGAGTACATGGGTACCTAACGACTTTAACCGTTGATCTAGTAGGATTCCCTTTTAGGTCAGCACCCAACATTGTAAACATATTCAAATACCAATCCATGAAAGGTTGTGAAGTTTTGGATTGTTTTACCATTAATCAACATTTGACTTAAATCCTTTCCCTCATTTTCACATAGTTAAAGGAGTTTTATATAAGTCTATCGTCATTATAAAACATATATTAATTGAAGAATTGAGTAATATTTTATAATTTATTATATTACATATTTAAATATATTTTTTTTGTTAAGGAAAATCATTAAAGGATTCATGTTTTTACTTCACATTGAGCATAATATAACCTGTTTAGAGTTGGTTGTCAAACATGAATGATTTCATCATTAGAAAATAAAGATTTTAAATTTAAACTACAGCAAGATCTAACCAAACAATAATTTAACATGCGAGCAAAACAAAGAGGTAGCAATGTCATAGAAACAATTACAAATTTTAGGCATATTAGACTTAGTAAGCGGCATTTTTACATAAACTGATTTTATATATAATATATAGATTAATTTATATCATTTTTTATCATATAAATATTATTATTAGGATAAATATTAATATAAATATTTATTTCATGCAGATGCATTTACATAGCGGGGTTCTTTGATTCACAGAAGGTAGAGCACTGGTGGATCTGTGACCACTCCTCACCCCGTAGGTCAGCAGAGGACTTGTAAGTATACAATTGTGCATGGTGTACTCTTTGTTGTTAGTTACATAAAATTAAACTGTCTCACATGTGTATATTTAATCATCAACTTGTATTTCTCTATTTTCACAAGGTTCACCTAGGCCTCCTATGCTGACACATGCTCCTATTGGGGAGATGAGCGGCAGCCTCTCTGTGCATGCAAGCAGTGAGGAGGATACTGCTGGTGTCGATGGGGAGGTTCCCCACTAGACAGGTACATTAAATGCATATATATTTTTCTTTCAGTTATCAGTACCTTTAATTTATATTGATTTCAAATTCACCTATAGTTGATGTATGTATTTTGACTCACATTTACATTTTTATCTAATTTTCATGAGCCGCGGCTACACAACAAGGCCCTGACCCTCCTGAGGAAGCACCATGGGAGGATGATATCACATGAATCATTCTGCAAGACATTACCATTTAGCGTGAATGTTTGCGGTCTAATTTCCTCTCTATTTCAGACCACTCTCCCACCTCATGTTCAATGTGGATGATGTTAGAGGCTGTATACAATCTACTGAAGATATACAGGTCCATCGGACCATTGATTTCTCTATGGGACACTGCATGTCATAGAAGAAGGACCGCATTTATGGGTCCTGATAAATAGACCTCATTGAGAGATGCAACAGATGGCCATGATGTGAGGGGAACATTATTTGATATCCCTCCTGACTGCCATGCTGGTCAACTACTTAGACTCAAGTATTTTAATCTAGAGGTTGCAATGCCTTATGTATATGATAGGTTTATTGAAGCGTAGGGCATGTTTTCCAACCATTACCATGTCCCAATGTACTTTGAAAAACATATATATGCATAGTTTGTCCTGGGGATGCACCTAGATTACATTAGCATACCCTCGAGCTTATATGGTGGCTGTGGGGGACGCAGTCATGCACATCCTGGGGCTAGGAAATACCCTGGAGCTCAACCAAAGGGAGAGGCTTTGATAGGTCTCCCTAATAGTACCTTTATTAAGATGCATGATGTAGTCGAGTCATCTCAACTACCGATTGAGGAGCGGAGTGCACTAGCATAGGAGACACGCATGAAAATGCATGGTACCATGATGGTTGTGTAGGAAAAGAGAAGCAAAGCATCCACTACACCTACAGAGCCTGAGTTACAATGGGTGTACAATGATATTATCCACCTTCTTGATCATGACATAGTTTTGCAGTATGTTATCATAGCCTACGATGCATATTTTTGACTACATGAGAGATGTAGGCCTTAACCGATAGGACAAGTATATCTCTATTGTCATCATTTGATTGTATTGATTGTAATGTATCCGCAAATGAATCATTTTTTAACTAATACTTTGATTTTTGTTAGACATCCATGCAGGATCCCAGTTTTATTGATGTCCTTTTTTGCAGTGATGCATCCATTCGAGGTCCCATTATAGTTCCATCCACCCATGTCGATGAGGTATGTGTTAACTGTCATCCTAAATTTGAATTTCTAAATGAGTCAATTGTTGAACACGTAATACTTTGGTTTTTTATTAATTTTTTCATTTATGTTGTTCATATTGTACAGGAAAGAGACAAGGGCATTGCACAGGATTCTACACAGCCCCACTCGAGTCCTACTCACGACACGTCAGTCAATGAGGTACTAGTTATTTATGTTTGAATTGTTTCCACATTTATGTTCATATTATAATTTACATGTTCAAAGGGTATTTCTCAAGTTCATATTGTAATTCATTAACTTTAACTATTTTCATGTCATGGAAACAGATGCAGACACAGGAAGCTACAGATGAGGGCGTTGAAGTTGCTGTGATGTTTACAGATGATTAGGCTGCCGCTCATCGGTCAGGTCCTCATGAAGGCTCATCTCGTCAGATAGATGCCAGCCTCCCAAACCTGACACTCGAATCGAGCGAGGTGAGTTCATAGATCTGTGTTTCATATATAGTTAATTTTTTGTCACATTGTACATGTATTTAAACATGTGGTATGTAACTGAATTGTAGAGTTCATGGTCTTAAATTCTGTAGTTCTCAGATCTAGGAAATTTCTTCGTGATGTGCATGAGGAAGGCCATGGGCATAGTGTAGCTGATGATATTGGCTATGATGGTCAATCTCTTAATCAATGACATAGAGGTGATTTGTAGACTGTGTTATTTGTGGACTTTATTATTTTGGGCTTTATTATTTTGTACGTTATGCTTATCGATATATATATATATATTTTTTTTTGAAATTAATGGACTATTAAATGTTTTAATTATTTGCAGTTACAGTATAAAGTTTGTTTCAGTTACAATTTTAACATATTTAACAATCATTAATGTTTTACAATCTTACAAAATTGTACAATTTCACAATTTAATAAACTACAAGTTTACAAAATTTACAATATTTAAAAAGTTTACAAGTTTACATGTTTGCAAAATTGTCAATCGAATGCAACTTACAATTTTTAACATAACTTACAATTAAAATGTTACAAAATTTACAACTTTACAATGTAAGATCTACTAGGTGCAAATTACAATCACAATTTGCAATTTTAAATTACAACTACAATTTACAATTACAATGTAAAATTTGATTTCATTTACAAAAAAAATTACAACTACAATTTTAAATTTGATTTCATTTGTAAAAAAATTTACAAGTTTGCAAAATTGTCAATCAAACGAAACTTACAATTTAACATAACTTGCAATTAAAATGTTACAAAATTAACAACTATACAATGTAATCTACTCGTTGCAATTTACACTCACAATTTGCAATTTTAAATTACAACTACAATTTACAATTACAATTCAAAATTAGATTTCATTTACAGAAAAATAAAAATTAATTTCATTTGCAAAAGAATTTACAATTTTACAAAAATCACAATCGAACTAAACTATAATCACGTTTTGCAATTTTCAATTACAATTGCAATTACAATTAAAATATACACTTCAATCTAATTTAATTGACAAGTTTACAAAATTTACCCATCTACAATAATTTACATGGAACTTACAAGTTTAAAATTCATAATTTTGCAAAGTTTACAAGTTACAATTTTGGTATTCCTAGGTATAGGTGAATGCACATACTTGCATATATAAGTTTACAAAAAATACATTTAAATAAAAATGATATATTTAAGAAGAAATTTTGATTTTCTACATTTCAAAAGCATGTCAACATCAAAAGTGGCATATAACTTTCATTCATCTGGCCAATGGGTTATAGGAATGAACGTCTCCATAATATGATCATGGTCAGCTACTGGCATCTTCCATCTATTTAGTTCATGCCTCTTCACCTTTATTTGATTGAGATGTATCCAAGTTGCCACCACCAAATAATTGTACTTACAAGATATATATTCAGGAATGGAATCTCTGTAAATAATATAATCACCTTGTCTTCTCACTTTTTCAAAAAAGTGGCCCATCACTACGTCACCAACTTGGTACGTGAAATCTCCATCGACATAGGGACACACCAACCTAATTTTGATTTCTGTACACTGCATCAAAAAATATGCAACATGCTCATCATTTCCTGGTGGTGCAACTACAACAAATACATCACCTACATCAAGATTTTAAAATATTAAACAAATAGTAAATATATATGCATGTGTACAAGACTAGAATTTTAAAAATTCTATCAACTATTTGAAACTTGAATGTTTGAACAGCATAATGAATCCATTAATGAAATCAGAAACCTGAACTGATCTACTGAAACCACTACCTCATCAGTGTGCATCTCTTGCCACATCAGAATTGGATGTGCCCCTTTGAATTAAGAGGGACATATTTTCATTGTTTGACATATGCATCATTCATGCAATGATCAACCCCTAGTCCATTGGCCTCAATGCAGAACTCATAGAAACACACATACTTCCTCATTTCAATGGAAAATATGTCACCCATGTCTTTACTACGAACTTAATGTAGTTATCTCGTACCAGGTATGTTCTTGCAATACCATGGCATGGATCTATTCACATCACTAAGGGAAACATTCCCAAAAAACATGCATCGAATAAAAAACATCATATTTATATATATAATAATACAAACACATTTATTAAATTCCAATTAAGTTGTTGTTCCTTCCTGCACACCAGCCTTGCTTGTTCATGACCTTGGTGACCCAAATTTTGTGTGCACCAATCAAATACTTCTACTGAGCACTTGAGTCGATATGGACTATGACTCATTTGGTACCTCCGAAGTGCTCGTTTCACGCATGCACCTGCGCCATCATGTTCACCCTTTCTGTGCCCTGTTTCAAAAAATATCGAGGTGTGTCGAATTCTTGTCTCTTTGTGAAGGCGACTTAACCAATACAAGGAGCATGCTGATTTGAGCTGCCCCACACACCAATCTGACCAAATCTAGTGTTCAGTAAATGACACCCCATTCTTTTTGAATGAATTATAAATAAACCCAAAGCAGTGTTGAACAAATAGCGTGTCATGCTCACGATCATCACTGACATAAAAATGGTATTCCTTGATCACATCATGTTACTGAGGAGTGTTATCCCTACCATCAATGATCTCTTGAGCATGTCTATATAATATATGTACGACGATGGACACTTTCTTAGAGTGATAATACTCACTTTTTATCTCCCTCTAAGGAGCAAATGTGTAATTCTCAGCAAAGTATACCATGGATAGGATTGTTCCTGGCTTAAAAACCTCACGAGAATGCTTAAATTATAAAGCTTTCCACCTAGACCTGTGGGATTGTTTAATGTATTTTTAAATATGAATTTGAAAGTTATTCATGTAGTATGAAATGGGAATCTCACCCTCAAGAAAGTCGATCCTCTTAGATGGAACATGTGAAGAAGATGATGGAATCATGGAGACGAACTCATATCTCTTCCACTTAACTGTGATATCTGAAAATACAAGGTGTGTTGGATTGATAAGAAACTTCCTATGGAACAATGCGAAATCACCACATTCATGGCATCTTCTCCCATCTACACACCTTTTAATGAAAAACACATTTTCAGGATTCCTAGTGCATAGTATGATATAAATAAAATCCTACACCGTGTGAGGATTTGGTACACCATCCCAATGTTTTTTGCAAAAATCCACAAATTTGTCATAGTATAACTGGAATTCAACGTGGTATCGACAACAACAAGTGTCTCGGATTGTTTTTGTCCTAATATAACACGGTTTCAACTTATTTAACATGTTAAATGAGATCTGGACATCGGGATTTGAATCTTTGAATTCCTAGAACAAAGTAACTCTTGTCATCTCCATAACATGCTTGCAATGCTCCTTATAAATGCCTCTTCCAGAACGTTGTCACAGGACATGTTTTCGATATGGTATAGCACGAGAATGGTTGTCCCAATACTCTATCACCTTCTCTTTGATTCCCTCTTCCATCCTGTCTTTATATGCTTCTCTGCAAATAAGAGCCCAACAAGAAACTTCATCATTTTCATCTATCTTTACCCTCAATTTAGTGTATTTGTGCAGTTTTTTTCTTGAAACGTGGAGCAGATTTGACACTGTTGCGACCATTTGATTTCTTGAGGTACTTTGTGCCACAATATAAGTTGTAATTTCCCTACAGGAAGCTCTAATATTGATTTTTATTAACTTTCCAAATGCAGATAGTGCAGTTGCTATATTTTCTCTTACATTCTCAGATGCATTTTTATTTTTAGAATCCTTAAAACCCAACATCTTTGTGGCACGTTTCATTTTTTTGTTTTTTATCAATCCATGTAGGATTTGAGCTTGTGTAATCACTAATTGTTGTTCAAAGTATGTCTTGATTATGTAACTAACATGCTCTCTGATTGTCTGAACATGGGTCGGGTTCCTGGACTCTTCTTGCGTGGCATCATCGAACCCTCTTAAACAAATTTCAGCCATTCCAATGTCATTGAACCTCCCAATTACTCTTGAGAAACCAGAGGGCACACGATTCTGTGATGGCTGGCCAAGATCTATCCCTGCATACTTTAATTAAATTTTGAATTTTTTTAGTTCTCTAACCAAGTAAGGGACTTTTACATTGTTCAATTTCATTGTCTTTCAATGAAAAATAAGTGAATTAGAAAATTTTAAACAAATGCAGTATGCAAGAAGATTTGTTTTTAAAGCACCAAAATTAAATGTTGTTGCAATAAAATCTTCCTTTAAGGCAATATGATAAGATGATGTATAAATTAAAAAGAGTTTTTCATCATTTAGAAGATCAAAATGATTATCATCATGGTGTCTTATGCATATAATTTACACTTATGTGAGTTTGTATTTGATGCAACCTATGACACCCATTGCACAAACTTTAATATAAAATACATTGGCCCACAAGTTACGTTAACATAGAATGGATAATATTTGTGTATGCTTGCATTCAATTCTCTTTTCCTAAAAAATAATAACTTCATATAAGCATCCTAGGAAAAAACATAACTTCATAAACTATAATATTTTGATGAAATAATGAGAATGTTTAAAATCTCCATGACAATTTTAACCATAGATTCACATTTTATTTTACTTACCATATTGCAATTTTTTGTTAAAAAATTAGCAAATAAATACAAGCTCAAGAATAACATTTTATTTTACTTATCATATTGTCATTGTTAGTTAAAAAATTAGCAAATAAATTATACAAGTTTGAATAACATTTTATTTTAAGCTTATCATATTGCCATTGTTTATTAAAAAATTAACACATAAATACAAGCTTGAATAAAATTTTATTTAACTTATCATATTGTATTTTTTGTTAAAAAAAATAGCAAATATTTAACCCTGAATATTCTCTAAATGTATTGATTTTCGTATCTTTACAATAATCTCTTACATCTCATATTCAAGGCTTATGAATTCTTGAATTTTTCATAGTTCTTGATTTTCTTTGAGATCATCATTGTCATCAATGCTTAAAGCCATATGATTCCTATTCAGTTGTACATGATTACTGACGATTGCTTAAGTTCAGTCAAGTGCATCACTTGTAAGTTAGTTTGTCACTAAAAATATCAATAAATTTAAACATTTCTCCTCACTTTCATAAAGGGTGAGTGTGAGATCATATAAATAGATCTCCTCACTTTCATTTTAAAGACATTAATAATGGGATAATACACTACGCATTTGTTTTACCCTTTCTAGATATCTTTGGATGGATGTGCTCCTCTTGAGGAGGTTTTTCAGGGTTAAAGCAAGCTTTTTTCTCGTAATTCTTTGGTCAAGTTCTCTGCTTTGTGGTGTTTTGATTAGTTGGATGAACACGAGCACTAAGAGTTCAGGCTTCTCATCTTTTTGTTTGAATTTTGGTGGATGTGAATGTTCAAGTCTTATTTGTAGCCCTAGTGTTGCATTTTTTCCTAGGATACGTCATTACCTTTCATTCTTGTCACCTTAGAAAACTGAGGTGTGTCTCCTTGTGAGGGTGTGCTAGGGTTTATCCTTAGTTTTTTGAGGCTAGTTTCTTGACCTAGGAACCCTTCATCACTAGGTTACCCATCCTCTCTAGAAGCCCTAGGTTGGGTAGGGTGCTTGCTAGGGTAGGGTCTCCTTTTGTTTTCATACATTCTCTTTTGCAAAACCTAATATCTAGGGTTAGTCTCTCTTGCATGTGCATGTGAAAATTTTCATTGTCATGGTATAATTAGGGTTAAAAGTAGGTATGTAATTTTATGTTAAAAACCCTAGAAAATCAAAAATTTATTTTTTTTCGATTATTTTTCCCTCATAAAATTTCATCCCTCTCTCCTACAATTTCACCCTACCCTATTTGTCCCTAAAAAATCTAGGGAGAAATTTTAGGAGGCCCTAGAATTATAAAAAAAGGCTAAAACTTAATCTATGCCCTAAAATCAAACCTAACTACCCTATGAGCCTCCTCTTCCTTTCTCCCTAGATCTCCACTCCTCCTCACCCTAACCTTGTGGTTTGTTGTCCTTCTCTTGCATTATCCACACAATCTCCACACAAGTTACACAAACAATGAGTTACATACTTTACAACGAGTGAAAAAGTTTGGTTAACTCCTCATTACTTACCCTAAAGAGAATACATGTTTAGGCTTGTAATGTTATGATAATGATGAAAATGATCCTACTCGTATGTTGTTGTTTATATAAATACTTTGCACATGGTTGAAACATGTTGTATGTACAATAAATTGTTTGTTTAATTTCTATCAAGGTAGATGCAAAGATTTGTATGAGTTTTTGCTTTGATAAATTGTTTACATTGTCATTTACTACTGCTGGTGTCATTTATCAAAGTGATGTTTCACTTAGACATATAGACTACTAATAGTCACACATATCCACATTTACTCTATACTTTATTGTTAGAAAGTTAATGCATGCATTTGTATGCAGTATGATATCTTATAGGCTTTATAATGCTGCTACAAATGCTGTAAGTAATGATTGAACTTATATTGTTGATATACTGACACCTACTATTGGTGCATACAACACTTTTGCAAATTCAAACCTTAAGTTATCTAATTCAAGTAAGTGTGCATGCCTTCATGAATATGAATTTCACAACTGATACATTAGAGATGGTGTTGTTCATTGTTTTGTTTCAAGTGCACAATGTTGCTTTAAGTACTTAAGTAAATGACTGAAGCATACATGATGTATGGATTGACTAATTTAATAATTATAGTTGGTTGCATGCACCCTTGTACTTATGTTTTTAGGCTATGATATATTCTTATGCTTTATCAATAATTGCATTTATGTTTTGTTGGTTACAATGTGGGATAAACATTTGCGAGGATATATTGTTGGTATAAAAACTATACAAAACATACAACCCCTTTAGTCACCTTCTGGACTCCATTAGGCATTGGTCACTAAATTAAGTGTCTTTTCAATGATTATATAGGTCTCTCCTAGGAGGTTTCAGCTTCTGAAGTAGTTAGGGAGAAGTGACTGAACGTTTCCCACATCTTATTGGTGGCAAGGGGTGTCATTTCAACAGATAAAAATATAAATACCTTTTTTTTAACCACCCAACCCATTACTAATTCATGTGAATGTTTTAAAAAATAAATTTAATTGCCTTTATAATAATTTATTGATGTATATATATTTTAAAAGTAATTTTAATTTTTTAATAATACAAAGAGTTAAGTTCTTTTTACAATGATGGGAAAATATGTTTTTATAGATTTGTGTCTAAAATAATATGTATTTTTAAAATAATACATATTTTTTGGGATATGTATAAATAGCATTGGCTTGAAATAACATAGGGCTCTATTCCTAGCTCAAACAACCTTGTATTTACCATGGTAAATCCATTATCGTGTTCAACAATAGTTATATAGAGATCACGTTGATTCAATCGTAACCTATATTAGTTGACAAGAAATAGAACCACCTTGAATGATTTAAAGTCACACTGTAGAATATCTTCCAAATACCCATAGTATCGATTTTCTGAGAGTTCTGGATGTATGTCACTTCTATATGAAACATTGGTGACCGCAAAGACTGCAGACATCCCACAATATGATGTTTTCTTTGTTTCAACCAATTTTTTGATGCAATATCTACAACCATTGCAAACCATAGCCTTATGGTGTTTTACCTGCAACAAGCAATACACAAAAAGATTACACAATGATTCAATAGTTATGCAACAATACATGGAAAATAACAACATGTATGTCAAAATGTAATTTGCAACATAAAATATTTAGAGTGATTGACTAATATGCTTGCCATTATATCTTTTAAACCATATGCTAAATTGATTTCCCTTTCTATAAGATTTCTATCTCCATTGCGATGTGTTGCTTTTACCAATGAAGCCACACCTTCCCATGATATTCCATGACCCGATTGTTCGCATAGTTCATCCATACCTTCATCCAATTAATATTGTTTGTGATGTATAAATGAATTGCATCCCATTCTCGACCAACTGCTTAATTACAATAATCATTAAAATGAAAGACAGGTGTAAATTTCCTGAATAAAGTATTATATGCTCTTAATTGATGGAATAACTAGAAAATGCAATTAGAATATGAATGATCTTATAAGCATCCACTAGCTAATAATTACCTTTCACCTTCCTCAATCTACCTTTCCCCTTTAGTTTCTCCCTTACAAATTTGTGATTGGAGTACGGATCACAAATACGATGTAAATTGAGTTTTGACACTAACAAAGGAAGATATTCATTGGCATACAACATGTTTTGGTATATCGTATATCCTTCCATCATAGAACCATCAGGATGTGCTCGTTGTCTCACCAAACCCTTCATAAATTTCAAGTGCCTCTCAACCATCTACATAGACCTTGAGTGCACAGGTCCACACATCTCAATCTCCTCAACTTGGTGTATGAGGTAGTGTTCCTATGCATTAAAAAATGCAAAAGATAGATGCTTCTGCATTTCACACATGAGACGAGGAATTTCTCTCCTCCAATACTTTATATCATCTTTATAGATTTCTTTAGATGTCAACCAGCTACAAGTGATGAAAACCAATAACGATATTCAACAACAAAAAAACATTTAATTACATATCATGATATAGTGTACAAAGAAACAAATATAAATTATACGGAGAATTAAATAAACATTAAGCAGAAGCAACTAATTGCTAGTTACCTCATGTATTTACCAATATTATATATAACTTGTTTGACATTGTTGTTGAAGTTTTCCGAGAGAGAGAGAGAGGTAGAACATACTGTATCAATATACAACCCATGCCATTTATTAAACAAAGAGTATACAATCAAGCAAGAAAAAAATATGCAATAAAATGAAACAAAAAAATTTATATGGACATAACAATAATAATTACCTTGATGAAGATGTGCCAATCATGTGTTTTGAACCCTACAAAATCACCTTTTTTTGTTATTATATTCTTCAAGTTCGCACAAAATCCAATGGGAAATTTAATTTTTCGCATTACTTCTTTGACAACCTTGCTTTGCTGTTGCGTAAACATCCATGGAATTGAGTTTATATTAACTTGGTGTCTATTTCTATGAAATTGGTTGACATCTTTCATTGCATGGTTGCATTATTGAATGTCTTTGCAAGCTTTCACAACTTTATCTTTCACCCTCCTTAGCTCCTGTAGTCGCCATAATGTTTCAGTCACATTCTTTCCAATATGCATTGTATCAAACAAATGAGCAATTTGTAGGTGCTCATAGTAGGGCAACCTGCTAAATTGTATAGGATAACTTTTCATTTCTCATGGAAGCCCATTAATGCCTTCATGATCAAGATGGACATCATGAATATTAGTTTATAAATAAATTACATCATAAATAAAATATGGCCACTACAGTAAACAACTCACAATAAAAATTAAAATACATAACAATTCATATACGATGATCCATATGTACCATGATGATGATTTCTATTGTATTGCATATTCCAAAGGTGAGGTGTCATTCTCCATGGTTTTAATGCAGTCTCCTGCTTCCGATTGCAAAAAAAAATAGGTTGTTCTATACATGTGATTCTTAGAGAGGAAATTCCTATACTCATCAAATACCTCATTTCTTAAGCTTTTCAAGTGACGAGATTTGATCTTAGGTCCACAAACTGGACATGAAAATTTACCCTTTGTCTGAAGACCTACAATATATATATATGGAATCTCTATGTTAATTATAATTATATATAAACTATATTAACTACTTCATATAATTAAATGCAATTAAAGTGGAACTAAAAAATACAAACCACAAAATTAGGTTAACCCAGGGGCATAGTGTATTGTCCATACAACCATTGCATGGAATTGAAATTGCCTTTTCCGTATTGGTCTAGATACATCATACATAGTGATTCCATTCCATAAATTCAGTAGCTCATCTATAAGAGGCTCGATAGATACATTCATATCTTTGACTTGGAACTTACCTAGTTGATTTGATGTACACATAAAATATATAATTATGAGAACCATTAAGATATATTGAACCATGCACAAGAGTAATTAAAATACAGAAATATACAAATGAAATTAGGAAACCTAATACGACAAATGGGATGCCACAACTACATTACAAATCAATCAGTTGTAGACACAAAATACCTGGAATGATCATTGACAACATTATGTGCTCCCTCTTTATTGACAACCATGGAAAAATGTTGTTGTTGATAACAAAAATAGGCCACACAGTGTAAATGGATTTCATCTGTGCAAATGGATTAAAAAAATATGCTGCCAAAGAAATCATAATATTACGTGGTTCTTATTTAAAGTGAGGCCATTTTTCCTCCATATCTCTAAAAGAAGAACCATCTACAGGAATTCAAATAACATCATCTTGAATTTTGTTCCTTACATCGTAATCCATAAATTGCGCTATGCTTTTGCACTTGAACATTCGTTGCAAATGTATAATGATGGGAATATAACAAAGAACCTTCTGAGGCACATTTTTTGTTACTTGATCAGTTCGATATCTACTTATAAGACATTCTGGACATTCTGTTGCAAATTCATGCTGATTATAATATATAACATGGTCATCGAAGCATGCATGAATCGCTTCATAATGCATTCCAATCTCTTTCATGATGGTAGATAAATATCGATATGTGTGAGGTAAGATATTTGATGGTGGTAACAAAAATTCAGCTATCAAGCTACAAAAAACCAATATAGTTAATGTAATAAATAAACAATATTAACGAAACACACTTCATCCATACGATTATCAATAATTAGTTAACAATACAATTATTAGAGGAATACAGATAAAATTTATGACGATCCTATATATGTGATTGATTATTTTACATACCTTAGCATCCGTGTGATTGATATGTTTGAAATACCATTCATAACCTTCAAGTTCATTATCAACAATACAATAGAGAGAAGATTTGTTTTGGAGCCTTCATAAAGGGGTTCATGTGCCTTATCGAGAAGAGGTATATCATGAACATCATCAAAGTCATCATCATTTTCATTATCATCGTCGTCATCATCATCCATTCTAAAATTAAATGAATCATGAATCAATGTATTTGTACCATCATCTTCAACTACGTTATCAGTATGATCATATTGTTCAATATGATATTCACTTGTTCTCCATTAAACATAGACGCTCCATGATCCTGATTGGGAACTTGTTCTGAAAGCAATTCCTCTAGATGATAGGCCATCAAGTGTCTTTCCTTTAAAAATACATGGAAACATAAATACATATACATTAATATAGGAAATATTAAAAAACTACATACATTTACCAAAGCAAAGAATATAAAAAACTTTATAATGCTAAACCTACAAATGGAAGATATTCATTCCCCCCCCCAGCGTGTCCATGTTCCCTGCAATGTTTTGTGGCTGTTGAGATCAATATTATTCTCCTCTTAAATCCCCTGCATTGAGTACATGGACAATTAACATTTTTCATCACCCCTTTGTTTCACTGCATCCCATAGTCTAGCAAGAAATTGTTGATTATTTTCGTTTGGATCAGGAATATTTCTATTTGACATTTTGTCACAAACTTCGTGAATGAATACTATCGAAAATATTAAAAAATCAAGTTCCACACATCACAATTTTATCAAACGCTTTTTTTTTGAAGAAATAAAAGTTTTACCGCAAAATGTCTGTCGAAGAAAAAAAAATTCTCGGAACCACTTGTTGAAGAATAAAACAATTCCTAAAACTGTCCGTCGCTTCTCAAATGTTTATAAACACTCACTCGTTGAATATCTGATGTCATAAATGTTAGTTTTTCAACATTAAGCTAGAATTATTAGGATCTTTAACTGAGAGAATAACAAGCACAACAATCAAACACAAGAGACAATGAACATAGTGTTTTTCCTCGGGGAAACCATAAATGGAGAAAACCCCGCAACTTCCTCAGAGATAGAATCAGCACCAAAATAGAAAATACCAATATAGTAAGTGATCTCCCAATAGCAGTAACCTTCTTCTTATCTAGCCCCAGTGTCTTCTCCTTCCTCAACTATGCACTACACTTGAGTGTGTATGTGATGTGTGTTAAATAAAGAGATCACCTCTCTATTTATACTACTTCTCGGCATGACTAAAACCCTACTAGGGCCAACTTCTCTAGGAGAGTCTAATAACCTTAGTGCCCCGAAACTGTGGGGACTTTAACCCTTAGACAATAGGAGGGTTACCCACAATGACTTGACATGACTTGTTTACATTATAGATCCTCCCGATCGGAACATCAGGGCATGACAACATGACTCAATTACATAATAGATACATCTCGGAATAAACATCAGGTTACAAGACATAAGATACATAGATGAATACATCAACGCTCCCTCTTAACTAGGAAGGTATTATTTCGACACAATTTTCAGCACTGGTCTTCTTCTTTGCATAAACTAGATCATCTCATCATCTTCATCTTCAAGTCTTCTTCGTCTTCTTCATCTTCTTCATCTTCAAGTATTTTTCATCTTTGAATCTTCAAGTCTTCTTCATCAAGGGATCTGCACCATCATGACTACTGGATCATCACTCGATCTGGATCATCATCGAGTCTAGATCATCATCACAACTGGATCATCATCAAGTCTGGATCATCTCATCTAGATCACTTGATCTAGATCATCATCAAGTCTAGATCATCAAATGCTATCTCATAATGGTACTATCTTGATTCTTCTCGTCACAGGAAGTTCTACAGAGTCAATCTTGTAGGCCTACCCTTCATGTAGGTCTTCATCAGCACTTATATCTCACACTTAAGTTATAATGGCCCGCCTAGCTCTTAAATATGACCTCATATTGTTAGAAAGGCATGCCCATCACTCACATTTGACCTCATCCTGTCAGAAAGGCCCAGCACTCACATCTGACCATGTGTAAACACGTCGCGCCAGAATGGCTTAGCACTTATACCCGACCATGTACAAGCACACCACATCGGAAAGGCTCTGCACTTACATCCAACCTCATCCTGGTAGAAAGGAACATCACTTGCAATCAACCATGCTCTAAAGCACCGCATCGAAAGGACTTAGCACTTACAATCCGACCATGCACGAAGCACCACATCGGAAACGGCTCTACACTTACAATATGACCATGCACAAATCACAACATTACAAAGTGAATGCACTCACATCTGATCATGGAGGAACTAATCCTACCATCACATCAGAATGGCCCCCAATGCCAGACTGAGCTACCTGGTAACTAACCAGGTGCTTGCATTCCTAGAATGGCAGTTTCCCTTACATCTTACCTACTCGTCAGAATGGCCAACACTCACATCTGATGTGGGATAAACTTAATCCTTTATCCATGATAGAATGGTTCAGCCCTTACATCTGATCAAGTGGGAACACATCCCTCTATCACATCAGAATGGATTCTCATTCCTAGACTTAGCTTTCCTGGTAATTGACCAGGTGCCTCCATTCCCAGAAGGCCAGTTTCCCTTACATCTATCCTACTTGACAGAATGGCCAGCACTCATATCTAACATGGAAGGAACCTAAATCCTTTGACCATGATAGAATGGATCATCCCTTACATCTGACCATGGAAGGAACCAATCCTCTCACCATGTCAGAATGGCTATGGGTCTCATCACTTTCCTTAGAGGAAACCTAGATATAGAGAACAACAAGCTTCTCCCTAAAGTACTCAAAATTCACCCTAGCCAATGGCTTCATCAATACATCAGCTATCTATTCCTCCATCGCAACATATTGTAGCTTCACTGCTCCCCTCTACACCATATCCCTGATATAGTGATACTTGATCTCGATATGCTTTGACTTGTCATGGAACACTGGATTCTCTGACAACTTCACGCAACTCTGGTTGTCACAATGTATACAAGTAGCATTCAACTAGAGATCAAATATATCAGACAGTATCTTCCTCAGCCATACTACCTCACAACTAGCTGAACAAGCTGCAACATACTCTGCTTCAGCTGTATTGAGTGCCACACAGGATTGCTTCCTGCTAAACCAAGAGATCACACCTGATCCCATACTGAAGTAGCATCCTGAAGTGCTCTTCCTATCGGTGGCACTACCTACCCAATCTGAATCAACATAACCCTCCAGGTTAATCTTCTGATTTTCCTTGTACTTGAGCCCATAATCAAATGTACCCCTCAGGTACCTCAGAACATGCTTTGCAGCAATCAAGTGAACAATTCTTGGATCTGTCAAGAACTGGCTCAAGGTGTTCACAGCAAAGCAAATGTCTGGTCTCATGTTTGTCAAGTACATCAAGGACCCAATCATTTGATGATACATCATAGCATCAACTGACTTTGATGAAGCATCACGCAACATCTTCAGGTTCGATGCCATAGGTGTGGCCATGGCTTTGCAATCCATCATCCCAAACCTCTTTAGGATCTCTACTGCATATTTCCCTTGTCCAAGAAAGATTCCATCGGCACTCTGCCACACCTCCATGCCTAAGAAATAATGCATCATACCCAAGTCCTTTATTTCAAACTCGACAGCAAGATTTCTTTTCATATTAGCAATCAACCCATCCATACCTGTTACAAACAGATCATCTACATATAGTAGGAGCATCGCTGGGTTGCCATCTTCAACCTTGTAGTAAAGGTTGGACTCTGCTTTACTTTTGGTAAAGCCCAAACTAGATAGAAAGCTGTCAATTCTGTCATACCAAGTCTTGGGTTCCTGTTTCAAACCGTACATGTCTTTCTTCAATTTGCATACATGAGACTCTTTGTCATGTGTGTTGGGGCACGCACCCTAACGGTCCTTAAGGTGGGTAACTCCGCGGTTTTTGTGGAAGTTTGTAAGCGGAGTTATGACTCAAAACAGTCTTAGGGGTGTCGGGGTTGAGTCAAAGTCCTCTTTTTGTAATAAACCCATGGTTTAAGTCCAGGGTTTAGGGTTCGGGGTGCCCATGGTTTTGTAATGAGTGCGTTGTATAAATAAGCACTCTTGTAAAGAAGTCAGTTTAGGCTTTTGATGTAAGATGAATTGATGCGAAGCTAAGGCTATTTTGTAAGAGAAGGTTAAGTCCCAGCTATGTGCGTGGATGACCTCTGTAGCTGTGTGCGTAGAGGGTTTTTGGGTGATTAAGAAGATCTGCAACTATGTGCACAGAGGCCTGCAGCTGTGTGCACGACTTTGAGGACTTGAAGGGATTTGCAGCTGAGTGCGCAGATCAGAACTGTGGTTTTTTGTAAAGAGTTGAATAAAACACAGTTCTGTGGACGCAACCCCTACACTGGGGGTGAACCACGTTATATATTGTGTTGTGGTTCTTTTTGTTGTTTCTGATATGTTCTTTCATGCATTAATAAATATACATCTGATAAGTAAGATCACTGCTAAAATACTAACTTCGCTTTGAATTCCCAATAAAGGGTTAAGCAAGTAACTGTTTGTTTATCTAGTTGTGAAGTTATATAAGTATTGTCGAAAGCTCTGTATTGTATGATTATAACTTGGTAAAAGATAAAGGTACAGTAATATCCCTCTTCTGCTTGCAGAAACCTAGTTCTGCGTCACCCCATAGCTGTTTCGGGTGAGACTACAACTTGTTCGCAGGTTGTTGCCGAAAGGGTCAACACTGTGGGTTTTTTGTTGGTGCGAAGTGAATGGTATAAAACTCGGGTCTGCCCTATATCCCAACAAATTGGTACCGTTTCCGGTTGAAATCAGTATCTTCTCAAGAGGGGTTTATGTCGTACCTCAAGGGCTATGTTCTGGAGACCCTCTATGAAATAAATCGGTGATTGGCTTGATAAGACTTATCTGAAATTCACTGAGCAAGAGAACAAAGATCCACGTCGTAGTACAAACGACTTTTTACAAAGGTATGTTTTTTGTGATGTTTATGAAATTTTCTTTGGTAGTATCCACATAGAGTTGAACCAGTGGTTCTCCAGGTTGACAGAGAGAAGGACGAACTTCCAAGAAGGTCAGTTTCCTGCTTGGACCCCCACAAGAATTAATATATTGACAAGGGTGACCAACGAGATATCTCGAGCTATTGATTTCTGGATGACACGAACCCTTGAAGCATTTGTGACGAAGTTCGCCATCGACATGAGTACTTCCTTTAGTGAAGCCGAGCGGCAGTTTTTCAAAGGACCAAAGGGTAAGTTTTTGAATTCATTTAGTTGAGAATTAAAATGCTATTAGCTAAAAAAGGTATCTTTCTCATTGAATCAGACTGTTATATTTAGTATTACTAACCTATGATTGCAAGTGAAAATACCCTCGACGAGCAAAGTGGTTTGCTACGAAGTGGCAAAAGGTACAAGAGATATTTTGGATCCTATTCCTTGGGTCAGCATACCGATTATTCCCCTATAAATCCCATAGATTCAGAATCTGAAGAAACCCCTTCTATTGGAAACCCTCTGGTAACCCCACAGCGCAGACCTGTTATCCCTGAGAGCTCATTGCAGTCCGAAAGTCACCCTAGCCCGAGCATTCCTGTCGCAGGTCAATCTACCCCAGTAAGTTCCCCCCCGCCTACTTTCGGTCCCCCTCCAACCCCCCCTAGATCCACTATGGCCCACATACATGATGATATTAAGCTCCCTATTTTCAAAGGCACTGGATCAGAGGATCCAGAACAGTTCTGGTTTTTATGTGAAGCAGTGTGGAATGCTATGAACATTACGGATCAAGATGTAAGAATGGCGCAGCTTGTTACTTCTTTTAGGGATCGGGATTTGACCTGGTTCATGAAATTCTCCAGTACTCAAAGCCATGCCTTAGACGATATTAAAGCAACAATAATCAAAGAATTTAAGAAGCCGAAATCAGAGTCGCAGTGTATCACTGAATTGAAAGAGATTCAGCAGAGGCACAGCGAATCAGTGTGGGACTTTGATCAGAGGTTCAAAGTTCTGCTAGACCAAATCAGTTTCACCATTGGACCTGTGTAGCACAAGGAATGGTTCATTGCAGCATTGCTACCGCATATCAGAACCGCACTCATGCAATAGAAGGTTACTGACCAGCAGGAGGCTCTGGAAATAGTGATGAAGCTTGAAACTGCTCCTGTCGAAGATAATTCTGGTATTGCTCAAATCCAAGCGTAGTTGGCAGCGATGGCTCTGGAGCTTCGTGATATGAAGAAAGGAAAAACCGGTTGTGAAGAGGTTTGGTGCACACAATGTCAGACAGAAGGTCACGACAAGGAACAATGTCCTGTGGTAAGAAATTACCTGAATACTGGTGCGCCAAACCCGTTCAACCCTACTGTTCTATATTGTGAGATCTGTCAGACAACTGGCCAGCATCAACCTGAGAATTGCTATCTACTACAGAGGTATGTGCAAGTCCCCAAGAACCCCTACTTCAAGTTATGTAAGTCCATACGACATAATGAAGATGAGTGTCACAGTTATGACCTCATGAGAGAGCGCACCTATGATGCCTATGGGGTACAAAATGAGGGACAGAGCAATGATGGCTATGGTTACTGCGGTGGTGCATCAGGTAGAGGTGATTTTGGAGGTCATGGTCATGGTGGTATGGCCGAAAGAGGAAGAGGCCAAGTTGTGTGTTACAACTGTAACCAGGACGGGCATCTAGTGAGAGACTTTCGGAACCCAACTACGAAATTTTGGTATTGCCGAGCAGTCGATCATGTGATCGAGTAATGTCCACAGTTGATAGCTAAGATTCAAGAAAGAAATAGTGCCCCTACTCAGAATATTCACATGATTTTCATCGATCAAAAACCTTCCCTAGCCATTAATGTTGTTACCCGAAGTGGAGCTACGACGCACATACAGAATAAGGAGAAACAGCCTGACGAGGCTTGGGTTCGTAAGGCCCCAAAGAAATTCCCAGCAGTTGATATTGAAAGAGAAAAAAGAGACATTCATGGAAGCCAAGAGAGATTTTGTTGCCCCTGGCACATCAGTAGCACCTGCGCAACAACATCAACAGCAGTTGCAGCCGCAAGAAGCTTCGACGGACAAAGTAAGTACATTGTCCTCCTTTTTACAGAGTTGTCTGAAGCTCTTAAGAAATCAGAATGCTTTAAGTGAGTTGCAGAAAGTTATTGCTTCCTGCGAACCTCAGCAAAGTTCTGTTCAGGAAAAACCTATTAATAGAGTCAGGAGAACTGGTAGGGAAATGAGATTGAATTCTCAGATAGGAGAGTATGATATGAATGATGTTATCTTGGACCTAGGATCAGAGGTAAATGTCTTAACTAAGAAAACCTGGGAACAAATGGGAGAACCTACCCTTGATTGGTCCCCTATATAGTTGCGATTAGCCAATCAGCAGAAGATTGTGCCCCTAGGACGATTCCCTAATGTCCCAGTAGATATTGATGGCGTCTGTACTGTAGTAGACTTCAAAGTTATTGATTTCATTGACGACAGCAACCCCTATCCAGCCTTTTTAGGAATCGAATGGGCAGTGGCAGATGCTGTAGTCATTAACCTTAAGAAGAGACAGATGACTTTCGAAGGGAAAGGTTTGAGAGTCATAGTGCCACTGGACCCTTCTCAAGGAGAAAGGTACACAGAAGCACTCCGAGATGAAGATCAGGATGTGTTGGACCATATCTACAATATCACAGTGAAGGAAGAAGATTATGTTGATCCTACTACCGAAGGTATCATGGATTGGCAATGTGACAGCTCCTGCATGACAGATTCAGATGATGGTCTAAATAATTGGCAGAACAGATTGTATGAGCTACATGGACATCGCTGTGCAAGAATTACCAAGTCTCTCAGATGGCTTAGCTCACAAACAAGAGCCTTACCTATTTTTGATGGGTCGATAGAACTAGAAGAGTTTATTATGCAATTCTCAGCCCAGATACCAGACTCACCGAAAATGGAGACTTTGAATTCAGCATTCAGAGCCACAGCAGCCAGATGGTGGAATGGCCATAAGAAGAACATTCCTAGTTGGGAAGCTTGTCAGAAGTTCCTTCGCCTGAGATTTATGGATCAGCCCCAGGAGGTGCAAAGCAGGTTTGATGGAAAGACTATCCCTCAGGAACATTTGGCATAGTGCTACGAAGCGTTGTAGCAGGTACCTCAGGAAGAATGGGTACATCAATTTGTGCATACTCTGGAACCAATAGCAAAGAACTGGTACGCAGAGGCTGAGGTTCGCCAGGATACTGTAAGTTGGAATTGTCTTGTTGATAGTTTTGTGCTTACCTTTTTTACTAATGAAGTTTGTCCAGCTTTAGATGCAGCTATCAAGTTGATCCATACTAAGGTATTTGATAATCAAGAAGTAGTAGAATACTGACCTGATTGAAAAGCACAAGAAGCTCATGCAGTCGAATATTATAGCCTCACAATTGACGAGGATGATGACCCACACAATATTGATATTTCGGAGTCAGAAGGACACTGTGACGTACACAGACCAGCAGTAGAAGCCCCTGAAGTGACCTAGCCCCTGAATACACAGACAGTCAACATTGAATCAGAAGACTAGCTTAAGTATGCTACCAGTGGAGATTATTGGGATGAAGAAATGGTAAGCAAAGTGACCCAACTTCTCCATAAGTATCGGGACTTATGTCTAATGACGTTCCTTGAAATAAAAGGAATCATTGAAGCTGTGTATGACATTTTGTCGTGGGTAGAAGCTCGAATCCATGTCGCAGATGGTGTCCAGAGGTGTCGAATGTCCTTATTAGGGTGCAGCCATAGATACTGCTTGTGTCGAAGAAGGAAAGGTCTGTCGGAACTAAAAAAAGACTGTTAGAAGATATCAAATTTGGCGGTGCCAGTACGTTATCTGTATTAACTGCCTGTATTAATGCGATCTTGGAAAATCTACCACCATTTGGACCAGATCTCTATCATATTTGGTGCCATCAATGCACAGTTATGACAGATTTCGTGGATAGATTCTATAAGAAAACACCCACACCGCGATGTTCGCATTTTTCAGCTTCTTGAGTTTTACAATTGCATCCATGTCAGCCGATCGTGAATTCCAGGAACTGTTGAGAGAGTTTGAGAAGACGGGTTTGCCAAACCTTTTCACCCAACCACCTGCATCTGCACCCCATGAAGAAACTGCCCCAGAGCCAACTCAGCCAATGTAGACATGATCTACCCGAAATAAGTTTAATCCTGAAGTGCGTTCTAACCACAACGAAGAGCGACACAAGCAATCAGGGAAAACACCAGAGGACCCCGAGATGCCTCCATCTGGTTCAGCAGAGGTCCCACCTGCAGAAGATGAGAAAATTGCACCGAAGCATCCACTGTATCTTCCACCAGTTCGACCAGGAGTTCAGCCACCTCAACGGACAAAGAAGTTCATAGTACGCACCCCTTCGTTGCCACCGAGTGTGCAGTTGGTCGAGACCATGATAGGGAAAATAGACCGGCTTAAGTATGTTGACCATGACACGAATGATCGTGGGAAGTTTCCACAGTTCACAATAGGACAATACTTGCATTTTTTCAAATATCCAGAGACTGGCATGACATTGCTGGAAGTAAAACAGTGGGCTGCTGGCTTGGATCAATCTAGTCTGCTAAAGATGCTCGATGTTCCCCATTTTGGTCGCAGCACACAGGTGACTATAGTGGTCAAGCAGCTGCTGGAATTAGTACATGACGGCCACCTATGGATAGGAGACAAGAAAATTCCTATTAATGGTGATCTCATTCATAGGATCACATCCTTACCAATAGCGGGGCCTGATCCGGGGACCGAATTTCCTTCAAAGCATGAGGATACGAAGCTCGCACAAAGCATGAAGGAACGCTTCGGCCCGACGAATAGAAAATGAGGGTATCACACTTCCATGATTCAACACCATAATATTTGCTTTGCAGCTGATATTTTAGCATGAAAGCTCATGTGAAAGTGCAGACCATATGAAGTGCCTGCCCCGGTTATCAGAATTGCTATGAACTGTACCGAAGGTTACAGTTACAACTAGCCAGTGTATATCGCGAAGGAATTCCTTGAAGACACTCACGATGCGCAGGAGAAAGGTAGGCCCTTTCACTATTCATGGTTGATAGTCCTTATCACCCTGGTAGGATGGCAAGAACCTACCAAGGCGCAGTTTGTTGCTAAACCTCCAGAATTGCCTAGCACAGTGCGGTACGGCATTCTGTGGGTTTCCCAGGATAAAACCCTACATCAGATGAAAAACTGTGTATTTTCCTTTTATATGATGAGTATCTCATATGAGATCACAAAAACCCCTCGGCTCAATAATGAGTTATTCTCTCAATATGACGGTGCAGCCCATTTCAGTGCCGACATGCATCATGTTTTCATCCAGGTCCGCGCAGATCAAAAGCATCAATGGTTTAAGTTACCGTATGTAGTAACCAAAGAAGACATCCTCACAGTAGTTCAACAGTGGTCGGCCGAATGGTTGAAGGACGCAAGGACAAAACCCACCATTCTAGTTCCCCTAGTTACTAATGTGAGCACAGGCCCTAGTCATACACAGCAGCAAGAACCCCCTGAAGACAGTGAAGAACAAACTGAGTCGCAGTAGAGTGAAAGTGACTAGGGTGGATATGATGGCAATGCAGAAGAAGAAGAAGACTCGGTTCAAACTGCTTCATACCCTAATTGATAGGATAAGCGCAAGACACCAGAGCCAGAGGAAGTGAACAAACCCTAGTCCCGAAAGAAAACGAAGGCGTCGAAGGAAAAGAATATTGATGAGTAGCATAGCCTGACAAGTGAGGAGCTTGATCAGGCTCTATCGAGGTCGATAAAATTTCTCACCAAGAAATGGTCATAATTTGCAGATACACATCTGCATGCCATCACTGGTGTAGCAAAGCACATTTCGGAGTTGAAGGACTTAGCAAAAAAATCACTGACTGGTGCTTCAACAAGCAGTGCCCCAGTAAGTGCACAGCCAGACCTAAGGCAATGGCCGTCCAAAGATAATAAATGCCAAGTGTCGAGTGCATCCCTCATATTAACGGATGCAATGTCTCGTTCGGAGATGAGTATGAAGGTTGGAATTGATTACACTAAGATGTCCATGATGGAGCTACATCTCTGTCAGTTAGCGATTATGAAAGAAATCTAGGCACGAGACCACTATTCACAAATGCAATTGGAAAATGCCATAAGTCAGTAGCATGGCTTCGCAACGCAGCTAGAGGCAGCAGAGTAGAGAAAGAGGGATGCAGAACATAAGCGGATTACACTGGTACAAGTTTTGGATGAGGCATGTCGAAGTCTTCCTGACTTCGACGTACAGCTGGTGGAAGAACCAGAACAAAGATTAGTCAGGATGAAAGACTATGCACAGTAGTCTCGCAATGAAATATAGAATCTCAAAGAAGAACATGAGGCTCAGATTTCATAGCTTCAACTCCAAATCACCCCAGAGGTCAGGGAGCAACGCCGAGCAGACATTCAGGCCTCCGCAGCAAAAATATCGGATACTGTGAGCAGCACAGCAAAGCTATTAGAATATAGTGTTGAGGCCTGGACCACCCTACAAGAACATCCAAAAGTCGGGCAGCTGCAAGAAACCATCAGGCAGCGACAGACAGAGTTGGATGCAGTAAAAGAGGAAATTAAGACTCTACCGCCTATGGAGAAAATGCTCAAGGTAAAGCGCAGCAATGAACTCCAGTAGGAAATTGAGTCGTGCAGAGCAAAAGCAACAGAAGTGGAAAATTCTATGTAGCCACTTATCAATGAAGATTTCGAGTTGAGTACTACTGTGGACACCCAACTCAAAGTTTTGAAGGAATATGATGCATTTGCACAGAAAAAGGTTGGCGAAGCATCAACCGTAGTGTTGTAGGAGTTGGTTGAAAAGGAGAAAGCACCCGACAATATCATACGTGGTCTCAACAAGCATTTCACTATCTTCACTCATAAAGTTCGTATACCAGAAGAGCACCAGAGTGTCCCGGGACGGGACACTAGTGAGTCTTAGGGGCCTGTTGGGGCACACACCCTAACAGTCCTTAAGGTGGGTAACTCCACGGTTTTTGTGAAAGTTTTTAAGCGGAGTTACGACTCAAAACAGTCTTAGGGGTGTCGGGGTTGATTCAAAGTCCTCTTTTTGTAATAAACCCATGGTTTAAGTCCAGGGTTTAGGGTTCGAGGTGCCCATGATTTTGTAATGAGTGCGCTGTATAAATAAGCACTCTTGTAAAGAAGTCATTTTAGGCTTTTAATGTAAGATGAATTGATGTGAAGCTAAGGCTATTTTGTAAGAGAAGGTTAAGTCCCAGCTGTGTGCATGGATGACCTCTGTAGCTATGTGTGCAGAGGGTTTTTGGGTGATTAAGAAGATCTACAGCTGTGTGCACAGAGGCCTGCAGCTGTGTGCGTGGCTTTGAGGACTTGAAGGGATCTGCAGCTGAGTGCACGGATTAGAACTGTGGTTTTTTGTAAAGAGTTGAATAAAACATAGTTATGTGGACGTAACCCCTACACTGGGGGTGAACCACATTATATCTTGTGTTGTGGTTCTTTGTGTTGTTTCTGATATGTTCTTTCATGCATTAATAAATATATATCTGATAAGTAATATCACTGCTAAAATACTAACTTCGCTGTGAATTCCCAGTAAAGGGTTAAGAAAGTAACTGTTTGTTTATCTAGTTGCGAAGTTATGTAAGTATTGTAGAAAGCTCTGTATTGTATGATTATAACTTGGTAAAAGCTAAAGGTACAGTAATATCCCTCTTCTGCTTGTAGAAACCTAGTTCTGTGGCACCCCATAGCTGCTTCGAGTGAGACTACAACCTATTCGCAAGTTGTTACCGAAAGGGCCAACACTGTGGGTCTTTTGTTGGTGCAAAGTGAATGGTATAAAACCCAGGTCTGCCCTATAGCCCAACAATGTGTCTCAAAACTGAGTGGTTGTTCTACATACACTTCCTCTCCTCTACACCATTCAAGAAAGCAGTCTTGACATCCATCTGGTGTATCTGACTACAGGTGCAAAGGTTTCTTCATAATCTATTCCTTCTTTCTAAGAGAAACCCCGAGCCACAAATATTGCCTTATACTTTTCAATGCTACCGTCTGCAGCATACTTGATCTTCTAGATCCATTTGGAAGTTACAACTGACTTCCCTTCTGGTCTTGGGACAACATCCCAAACATCATTCTTCATGATCGATTAGTACTCTTCAATCATAGCATCCTTCCATTCTTTCCATTCTGCCACTTCTTCATAACTAGAAGGTTCTTTATCAATGAAATCACATAGTAAAGCTACATACCCGGAGCAGGATCTGGTCTTCCTTCTTTCTCTGTGATTCTCTTCTGGAGCCCCATATCTTTCCGCACCTTGGATAATTTCATGTACCCAAGAAAGTTTCCTCTTATGAGGATTCTTCTCTAGAGGTGGATCTATAGGTCTTTGTGGTTCTTCAAATTCTCAATCTTCTTCTTGAATTTCTTCATTCATGGTTGTATCATGTATTATGGGTGCTTCTACTTCTTCAGGTTCTTCAGTAGGTCTCTTTCTGGATTTGTCATAAGCTGTTTCTTCATCAAATGTCACATCCCTACTGATGTCAATATTCTTGTATCCTGGGAAATATATTCTATAAGCCTTCGAGCTTTTAGAGTATCCCACAAATATACCCTTCTTTCGTGAAGGATATAATTTTGTTCTCTTCTCTTTTGGAATGTGTATGTATATAGGATAGCTGAATATTTTGAGATGGATGACTTCTGGTTTCTTGCCGAAGAAGACTTCTTTAGGAGTCTTGTTCTCAATTACTCTATGTGGAGTATGGCTCTATACATACACTGTTGTTCTGGCAGCTTCAGCCCAAATATGCAGAGGAAGATCTTGATCATGAAGCATAGCTCTTGCAGCTTCCATGATAGTTCTATTCTTCCTTTTTGCAATCCCATTCTATTGTGGATTATAAGGAGTGGAAAACTCCCTCTTAATCCCTAATTCTTTACATAGCTCTTTGAATTCATTCGAAGTGAATTCTCCGCCATTATCTGATCAAAAGGTCTTCATCTTCTTTTCAGTGTGATTCTTGATCAAGGCTTTGAATTCCTTGAACTTGTTGAATACTTCATCTTTATTATTCATGAAGTAAACCCATGCCTTCCTAGAAAAATCATCAATAAAATAAACATGATATGCATACCTGCTTAGTGAGCTTTATGACATAGGACCGCATACATCAGAGTGGATGATTTCCAAGATTCTTTTTGCTTTTCTTTCGCTACTTGGAAATGTCTTCTTTGTGTTCTTCCCTTTCGCACATCCTTTGCAGACCCCATCATATTTTACTTGTATTTCTGGAAGACCTTCAATAGCTTTGCTTGCAAGAGGTAGTGCTCTCTAATGCACATGTGCAAACCTTCTATGCCAAAGTTTACTTGGCTCTACTGTGTCATGGACCAAGTCTTGTTCTGGATGGCCCTTCAATTTGTACAAACCTCCTTCTTGTTCACCAATCACTATTGCATCATCAATAGTCTTTCCTTTTGGCCACATGATGACTTGACCATATATGAATGCCACCCTCATTCCTTTTGCATCCAATGCCAATATAGAGAGAAGGTTCTTCTTGAGTCCTGGCACAAACAAAACTTCCTTCATTGTTATAGAATTTCCAGAGTCTAGCTTATAGGAGGATTCCCCGCTACATTTTATTGGATATTGGTAGTCATCTCCTAACTTCACCTTGTGAGGTGATTCATGTTCTGAGAGTTTTACAAAGGATTCCTTGAATCCAGACATATGTTTGGAAGCCCCACTATTTATAAGCCAATCATCACTTCCATGAGTAATGTTACCTGTCAAAGCGGAGATCAAAACATATTCATCCTTGCTTGAGGAATATTCACTTTCATATCTGGTTCTCTTTGATGAAGGTTCATCATCCTCCACAGCATGAGCATGATGTCTTCTCTTGTTTCCCTTCTTCTTGTGAGAGCTACTTTTGTTCTTAGGACAATATCGAGCAAAGTGTCCTTTTTCATCACATGTATAGAAAATGTACTTAGATCTATCTCTAGGATTTCTAGAGTTATTCCTATGATGAGAGTACTTACTTCTGTGATGGCTATATCTAGATTTCTTGGATTGTACTATGAGAGCTTGATGTTCACTTCCCATCTTCTCTTCTTGAGCTGCTATCCGAGATTTTTCTTGAGAACATTCTTCCCATATTCTGTTGAACTTGACTAACTTCTTTCTAGCATAGATCCCTTGAATGAAAGAGTCCCATGTCCTAGGGAGACCATTCAAGGTGGTCATCACAATTTCTGCATTCTCCACTTCTTCATCTACTGCTTCTAATTGCTCCTTGATCTGAGAAACCCTTGTGAAGTAAGACTAGATGGTCTATGTATTTTGAATCTTCACATTCTTTAGTTGATTCCTCAAAGTCATCTTCCAGTTTATGTTCTTCCCTTCAAAAAATTTGGTTAGGGAATCAAACATAGCTTTAGGTGTCTTGAGAGAGGACACCTGTGGAATAAGGTGATCCTTGATAGAATCAGAAATGATCCTCTTTTCCATAACCAACTTCTTCTTATGTAAGGCCTTAGCCTCATCTCCCTCTGGAACTAGAACCTCCTCATGGATGTAGGAGTCCAACTCATTTTCTTCCAAGACCAGGGAGATCCTATAATTAGAGGCTCAGAAGTTATTAACTCCCTCAATATTTTCATCAAGCTTGGTATGATGAGACATGTCAAAACCCCAAAATTTTCAAAAAATTTTAAAATTTTAAAATCTATAAAAACATTATCGTAAAGCAGTTCAACTAACATTACTTAGTTATGTGTTAACAGCTTGCTATTGAAATTCAACAGTTGGTTATGTTTAGTTATAGAACAGATATTTCAGCTTACTGACTTTTGTTCCTCTTGTGATCATAAGGTGAAACTGACATGCAAGACTAGGCTTACTTAGCTTTCGAGCTAACGCAACGGTTTCCACTTTTCTTACAGATATACAGGTAAGAGGTTATGGCTCTGCATTTCGGAATTCTAAAGTATTTATTATAAGTTCGTCGTAAGAGACAAAGTTCGAGAGAAAATAAGAGATAGTCCATTTCAACTTTTGTGAAGGTATATTCCACTGTTTTCTTTCTAGTAAAATAAATTATGTTACTATTGATCTGTCATCTTCCCTATTCTATTGCAGTTGTAATTTATACAAATGTATCCTAAATTTTTTTTAAAAATCAGAGTATAGAGACAGAGTTATGAAACCTATAAATAAAATCCAGATGTAAGCAAGCATTTCAAGTCAAAAGAAAAACTGATAAGGCTTTCCTATATTACTGCAAGGGTTTGGCCTATCCTTGCCAAGTCCTCGCTTATTAATGAAGATATCACTTTAAGTAAAAACCACATCTCCACATGGTAAATACTACTTTCTTGTCATTAGTAACTGGTACTATAGATGCTATTTTAAGCTGTGTAAATAAATCATTTAAATGCTTACAAGCAGAAAGGAAATTATTCCTAGCTTTCTACCATCATGCCTTCCTTTATGAGCTTCTAAACTCTGCTAGCAATAAAGGAACTTAGCTTATAAAATCTAGAAATCAATAAACAATTCTATAATACTTATCATAGCCTTGATCTTGGAATTAAATATAAGACTGTCCAATTTCAAACGGAATTTTTATACTATTAAAAAGTTATTCTTCAAACAAGGGATGATCTCCAAGGCTAATGGAAACACTATAATATAACCCAAAGATTATATAGTTTGCACTAAGTACAATCTAAGGTCTTTAAATTATTATTCTTTTTACTTATTAAAGAACTTGAGGCAATTTATAATATAATGAAAAAGTTTAAATTGAACTTGTGCCAAGGTTATCTCCATATATACTATAACATACTATATTATCCTCCCAAGTATATAAACTATATTAACAATGTTAATATTCGAAATCGAATACCTACCAATTATCAAGCTTATCATTACTATGATGTTGATATTAGGTTTTAATATGATTTCCAAAGGATTAACATAATAGAGTGAAGAATAACAAATACAATGATTTGCATGCAGCGTTGGTTGATGAAATTCGCTCCATGACTTTGGATAAACCTTGATCAAACGAATGATTGGAAATCATTCCTCCATCGAATTTGTTGGTTGACTATAGAATATCACCCACTCTACGATGATAAATTAAACTGCTATCGTGGCAAAACCATAGCCATACCCTGCGTGGATAAAAGCGCTGTTGCTAACCCTAAACTTCATTGTCTCCACTTCCTGCGGCGTCTGTCACTTTGTACTGTTGTAGGTTAATACTACGGCCCTGGATTTTGTTTACAGTTATTATACTTGTGTATTTTGTAAAGATTAGGGTGTTTACCCTCGGTTAATATACACGTAAATATTACTGAAATCTTTTTCCTGCAATCTTACTTGCTTATGCTTATGGAAGTTTTGATTGCTTATTCTATTTAACTTTTATTCTTATAAATATAACTATGAGTATAAATTACTGTTAGTTTTACCATTAGTTAATTTACTTGTAAATAAAATCGATTTTATAGGGTTTTAACCCTAAATTACAATGAAGGATAATAATACTGTTCTTATTTCTTTTAATAATAAAAAGTAAGTTAAGAAGGTGGCTGTAACATTAGGGTTACTGGTTAAGTTTATAGTATGCAATTAAGCTTGACTGCAGAGCATCCTGTACTTCTGTCTTTTCTTCCTGCACAGATAAATATTTGATTTGTATACTGAAAATAAGTGTTATTATCTAGTTTATAATTTAATCTTCTTAATAGTAAGAAATTGTAAATACTGCATTGTTTATACCCTAATAATAATATAGGGTTTTAATTTCTTCTTTGTGCAATTGAACTGAGTACTGTCAGTAAACTTACACTATAACTCAAATGATTTACTTTCATAATTAAAATGATACCTATGTTAATAGTATTATTATTCTTATATTACATAAAAATTTACTGTTATATAGCTATTCATCTCTCTGTGATTACTTAGATTTTATATCAATATCCTTAGTTTATCTTCGCAAGTTTATTGAACATAGTTCTTATTAATTAACTTTATTTTCTTTTGTAAATAAATTGTTTTTCTTAGTTATAATATTTGTTTGTACACATGTACAGACTTTTAAATTAACTCTAACTAGGGTTTAATCTGTAAGTACAATATTATCATTTTGTCCATAATCTGAATTAAAGAAATAATAGCTCTGTTTATTATTTGAACTCAGTCTCTAATAAAAGAAGGAAAAACATAGCCTCTAGTCCATAATAGTTGACAGTAGTGTCTATCTATTATATAATTAGTTCCTACTTTGCGTTATTTCTTAACAAAGGAAGTTATCTAAATACAAGGAAAAAAAATCTATAGTAAACAGTAGGAATTCTAGTCTAACCTTTACTATCTGTCCTTTACAGTAGCATTTACTGGAAACAAAGATACAGTACTAGGAAGTATATTTTTTTATTATTTTTAAAAGACTATAAGAAAAATAACTTATGAATTTGTGAAACACTTGTAGTTACTGAAAGTAACTAAGTAAGAAGCTTGGTTCAGAAGGATGCTACTTCTCAATACCGAGATACTGTGCTGGAGTACAGTCTGGTGAACCCAGATGTGGAAAAACACAGTAATTATTTAACTCGGCAATAGATTAACTACTAATAACCTGAGATACTCACATTACTAGACTAACTAACTCTTCAGTCATATAATATAAAAATAACATGCATCCCTTCATACTCATTTAACATAAATAGATAAGTGACAGAACCTGTTTAAATTGGGACAACAACAGCAATGGGAGGCCGTTCCTCCCTACCAACTCCTGGAGAGTGCTCATACAGCGACTCCTCAAGACCCCCGAGCTTGCTCTGGTCTCCCTGGCTGGAACTAGGTGCAGCAAAGTCATATACCAGTCTTCAAAAACCAATATTAACTTAGAACTATCAGTCAGTTCTCTCAGCCAAATAGCTGTAATGAAATCAAGTTACTGTAGCAATCCTCTTAGAACAACTTCCTTACTGTATTTCCCTCTTCCTCAATGAATTTATTGAATAACATTCACTTGAATGAATTCTCTTAGGAAAATATCTAAGCAGCCTCAGTTCTCTTCATTGAGTACTTTTAAAATATTGCCTAGGTCTTTTTTGGGTTAATTGTCATTTAATGAGCCACCTGCTCTGATCCCACTTTCTTGGGGGATCATGACCCCAAATGTAGGGAATTTTCCACCTGCAACTTAGGAAGTATTTGAGGATGTTGCCACTTGTCTTTTGCCTTCCACCTAGTTCCACCCACCAGTTTGACCAGTAACCTCTTTTTAACAGCTCTCCCATGCTGTTGTCTCCACAATTTATTTATTAATAATAAAATATTATGAATTACATTCCAATTCTGTTGACTATGCTGAGTCATCAATTCCTACTTAGAATTAAATTTAACATAATGTCTCAGGAATATAATTAAAAAAATTTACATAATTTTACAAAATTGGGGTATGTGACATACACACCCCCTTAAAATGTAACATCGTCCTCGATGCTACTTATTCTTCATCCTCGGGATCCTCCTGGAATAGATTCGGGTATGCTTCCTGCATCTTACTTTCCAGTTCCCAGGTAGCTTCTTCAGGACTAAGGTGCTTCCATTGCACCTTCAGCTGTCCAATTGTGAGGTTCCGCAGAGTAATTTCCCTCCTCCCGAGGATATAGTCCGGCTCCACCATAATTTCTCCTTCTGGTTCCACCTGTACAACATTCCAATCAATTACATGAGTAGCATCATGAACATACTTTTTCAGAATAGAAATATGGAAGACATTATGCACTTTCAAATTAGGTGGTAACGCTAACTGATATGCAACTTGACCAATTCTGGATGGAATTTCAAACGGACCATAGTAACGTGGTGCTAACTTTGCACAACTTCCTAGTCTTAGGGAGCTCTTCTTTGGTCTTACCTTTATGAACACGTGTTCACCCACCTAGAACTCTTTAGGAGTTCTTTTCAAATCTTCTTAGCTCTTTTGTCGATCCTGTGCCACCTTTAAGTTTTCCTGAACTTGTTTCACAATCTGTTCCATTTCCTTCAATAATTCAGGGCCTAACACCAATCTATCTACTGGATTATTCCAGGAGATAGGAGTGTTACATTTACTCCCATACAGAATTTCAAATGGGCTGAACTTAGCTGAGGATTGATAATTATTATTGTAAGCAAATTCTGCTAAATGCAAGTAATCCTCCCACTTACCTGGCTGATCCTTAACGTACATTCTTAACAAATCTTCCAGCACCTGATTCACTCCTTCTGTCTGTCCGTCTGTCTGAGGATGGAAAGAGGTGCTGAAATTCAGTGTTGTGTTTAATCCTTTAAACAAGGATTTCCAAAAATTCCCTGTGAATTTAGGATCCCTGTCGGAAATAATAACCTTAGGTACTCCATGTAACCTAAAAATATGCTTTAGAAATATATCTGCTATATTGGCAGCCTTGTAGGTAGTATTGACAGGAATGAAGTGTGCTGCTTTACTTAACTTGTCCACCACTACCATAATTGAATCGTTCTGATTCTGATTTCTGGGTAATCCAGTAATGAAATCTAAGCTGATTATCTCCCACTTCCAACTAGGAATAGGCAAGGGTTGCAATAAACCAGCTGGATGTTGGTGTTCTATTTTCACTTGTTGACAGTCCAAACATCTAGCTATATACTCAGCTACTTCAGATTTCATGTTGGGACAGCAATATTATTTTCTTAACATGGTGACAGTCTTCTGGTAGCCTGGATGCCCTGAGTAAGGGGTTTTATGAACTTCATCCAGAATCATCAATTTAACCTTGGACACATTAGGCACATACAGTCTGTCCTTAAACAATAAAAATCCATCTTTATTTAGACTATAACCTTTTATTAAACTTTCTGTAGGTTCTTCTTTAACTGTAACCTTTAATTTTTTATAAATTTCATCCAATTTTATCCCTTCAGTCAGTTGTTCATTTAAATCAGAATCATAAGTACTGATTGTTGCTGCAAAGTTCAGCTTTGCATTTCTGCTCAAAGCATCAGCCACTTTATTTTCTTTTCCTTTTATGTGTTGAATTTCGAAATCGTACTCACTTAAGAAGGATAACCATCTTGCTTGCCTTGCATTTAAGTTGGGATGATCTAAAAGGTATTTTAGACCCTTATTATTAGTCATTAAAGTAAACTTTCTGCCTATTAAGTGGTGTCGCCACATTTTTAAGGCATGAATAACAACAGCAAGTTCCAAATCGTAAGTCGCATAATTGTTTTCATGGATCTTTAATTTACTGGACTCATAGGCAATAACATGCCCATCCTGAGTCAGCACTCCGCCTAAACCATCATTACAAGCATCAGTGCATACCACAAAATCCTTATTAGGATATGCTATTCTTAGAATAGGCGCAGTTGTTAATAAAGTTTTTAATTTCTTAAAGCTTTCTTCGTATTTTAGGTTCCAATCGAATTTCTTGCCTTTCTTTTGCAAGGAAGTGATTGGATTAGCTATTTTTGAAAATCCCTCAATGAATCTCCGGTAGTAACCGGTAATTCCCATGAAGGACCTAACATCTGTTACGTCTTTTGGAACTGGCCAATCTTCGATTGCCTGAATCTTTTCACGATCCACAGAAATTCCTTCCTTAGTCACTACGTGACCTAAGTACTGGATTTCATCCTTAAATAAATCACACTTACTGAACTTTGCAAAGAGCTGTTGCTCTCGCAGTTCTTGTAAAACTATCTGTAAGTTCTCCTTATGTTCCTCTTCATTTTTAGAATAAATTAAGATGTCATTGATGAATACGACAACAAATTTATCTAAGTATTTATGCATTATGTTATTCATTAGGCACACAAAGACAGCTGGGGCATTTGTAAGCCCAAAAGGCATTACGACAAATTCATAATGTCCATACCTTGTTCTAAAGGTTGTCTTGAAAATGTCCTCTTCTTTAATTCTTACCTAATGATATCCTGATCTCAAGTCTATCTTAGAGAACACCGTAGCTCCACGCAGCTGATCAAACAGATCATCTATGCGAGGCAACGGATATCTATTTTTAATAGTCATTTTATTTAGTTGACGGTAATCTATGCAGAGTCACGTTGTTTCATCCTTCTTTTTAACAAAGATTACTGGTGCTCCCCAAGGGGAAACACTAGGTCGAATATACTTCTTATCTATTAATTCCTTTAACTGTGATTTTAATTCATTAAGTTCCAGAATATTCATACGATACAGAGCTTTCGAGCTAGGTACAGCACCTGGTACCAGCTCAATTGTGAAATCCAGTTCCCTCCTGGGAGGTAATCCTGGAATTTCCTCCGGAAAAACATCAGTAAATTCGTTTAATACAGGAATATCCTCTATTTTTATTTTATCTTTTTTAGATTTATTTGCCTCATCTGTAATAGTTACAGCATAGGATTTACACCCTTTCTTGACTGCTCTTTTGAGTTGTAAGGCAGAAATCTGCCTGATTACAGTTTTCCTAGGAATACCCTTAACTGTTACAGGATGTTCATTATTATTCACACATGTAAAGGTTTTATCAAAACAGTTTAAAACTAACTTATGCGTTTCTAACCCGTCCATACCAATAAGTATGTCATACGAGCCAAATGGCAAAACATTTAATTTAATAGTAGTTTTAAAATCATTCATATCTAAAGCACATTCCTTAACATAATAGATTACCTTTCTTTTTGCCCCTATGGCTAGTTGAACTAACTAGGAGCTATCAAACTTTTCAAAAATCAATTTACACTTTTCTACTCTTTGAGGTGAAATGTAACTAATACTGGCACCTGGATATATTAAAATAGTTACAGGGGTTTGGTTAACCATACCTTCTACTTCCACCATGGAAGTTTGATAATCAGCTTGGCGGTTCTCCAACGCTACATTGATTCGGGGCATAGTCCTTGCAAAATCTCCAATAGTCATTTCATCTTGTATAGTATGAATATTGTTGTTTGGATTCTTCCGATTCGGAAAAACTGAAGCATAGTGCGGGCCATTGCACTCCCAGAACTTAACAGGCTCCTTCCGCTCGAAATTCTTAGTGAAATTTCCATGATTGTTTGAAGCTTCCTTGCCCTTGAAGTTATTGGAATTATTGGAATTATTAGGAGCACCATTTCTGTTTCCCTGGAAGTTCTTACCATTTGAATGATTTCTATTCTTATTATTCCTAAAAATTTTCTGGGGTACAAACTCCTTTTTCTTGAACTCAGGCTGATTACCATTCTTTTTAGCCTTCCAGTTGGCTATACCTTCTTTCTTTTTATTCTATTCAAAATAGAAATTTGCCTTTCTCATGGCTTCTTCCAGAGTCTTAGGATTATCGTATTCGATTCTATCCTTTATATGATATGGCAGATAGCTGAGAAACCGCTGTACTTTAGGTTTCTCATCAACTAAATATGGCACATATCTTAACAGACTTAAGAACTTACTATTTAAGTCCTTTATAGTCATGGATCCTAACTTTAACTCATAGAATTATTTCGCCCTTTCTTCATAGTATTGTTCGGACAGAAATTTCTTTTTGAAGTACCTTTTAAAGGTACTCCAATTGACCTCTTTTTCTTTGATCCCCTTGACTCTTTTCAGATCTTGCCACCATATATCTGCCTTTCCAGAGAGGTTATAGATGGCCATTCTTGCCTTCAGCTAATTTGAATAGTTGTAAATCTGAAAATATTTCCTCATCCCGGATAACCAAGATTCTGCCTCTTCTCCTTTTTCAGTTTCTCCATTGAAAGTTGGGGGTTTTATTTTTTTGAACTCCACAAAAATCTCTTCATAAGGCCTGTACTTTTTCTTTCTCTTATACAACTCAGCCTCACTACTTTCACAAGTAGAGTAATAGATTTGTTGTTCCCTGAATCCTTCAGATGAGGAATTGCTTTTAGCTTTAGCCAGTTTCATCTTTTTAGATCCTTTCTGATGGCTAGCTTCTTCAGATTCAGATATTTTGCCTCTCCCTTCAGTCTGAAATTTTTCCATCAAAATCTAATTTAACTCCTCTTGAGTTTTCAAAATCCTTTCATTGTCCTTGTTGATTGATTCCATTTCAGTATTTAAATCCTTTATAGTCTGCATCAGCTCTTAGGAGTGATCAGTTACCTCCTCTATCACAAGTTCTCTAGACATCTGTCTTGTCTCAGTGTTTGGAGACTCCTCCTCAACATATTCTCCTAACTTCTCCATACCTGCCAGTTAGATTCAGAAAAAGAAATTTTCTACTTTTCACATAAAACAAAATACAGGTTAGTATGTTATTTTTACCACTCTACGGAAACTAGTTGGGCCACATCAAGGCCTAGTGTTTGAACCATGCTCTGATACCAAATGTCAAAACCCCAAAATTTCCAAAAAATTTTAAATTTTTTAAATCTATAAAAAAATTATCGTAAAGCAGTTCAACTAAAATTACTTAGTTATGTGTTAACAGCTTGCTATTGAAATTCAACAGTTGGTTATGTTTAGTTATAGAACATATCTTTCAGCTTACTGACTTTTGTTCCTCTTGTGATCATAAGGTGAAACTAACATGCAAGACTAGGCTTACTTAGCTTTCGAGCTAACACAACGGTTTCCACTTTTCTTAAAGATATACAGGTAAGAGGTTATGGCGCTGCATTTTGGAATTCTAAATTATTTACTATAAGTTCGTCGTAAGAGACAAAGTTCGAGAGAAAATAAGAGATAGTCCATTTCAACTTTTGTGAAGGTATATTCCATTGTTTTCTTTCTAGTAAAATAAATTATGTTACTATTGATCTGTCATCTTCTCTATTCTATTGCAGTTGTAATTTATACAAATGTGTCCTTAAATTCTTTTAAAAATCAGAGTATAGAGACAGAGTTATGAAACCTATAAAAAAATCTAGATGTAAGCAAGCATTCCAAGTCAAAAGAAAAACTGATAAGGGTTTCCTGTATTACTGCAAGGGTTTGGCCTATCCTTGCCAAGTCCTCGCTTATTAATGAGGATATCACTTTAAGTAAAAACCACATCTCCACATGGTAAATACTACTTTCTTGTCATTAGTAACTGGTACTATAGATGCTATTTTAAGCAATGTAAATAAATCATTTAAATGCTTACAAGCAGAAAGGAAATTATACCTAGATTTCTACCATCATGCCTTCATTTATGAACTTCTAAACTCTGCTAGCAATAAAGGAACTTAGCTTATAAAAGTTAGAAATCAATAAACAATTCTATAATACTTATCATACACTAGTACAAGTGATCAATTTTGCCATGGAAAAACATGGCAATATCCATGGAAAAGCGTGGATATTGCCATGTCTAAGTATTTTTTTTCCCGTGGCAACAATTTCGTCGCAATAGAGATGACCCCTAATTTGTGTCGCAAGAGCGACAATGTTCTATATTTCGTTAGATGAATAAGCCGTCGCTATATCCACGCTGGGCCGTCTCTATATCCACGCCTGGTCGTCTCTGTATCCACTCCTATCAGTCTCTGTATCCACGCCGGGCCATCATTGTATCCACCCAGAGCCATCGCTGTATCCACGCCAAGCCGTCGCTATATCCACGGCTGTGAAATTTTTTAAAAATTTGCCGTCGCTGTATCCATGGCTATAACTGTTTTAAAAAAAAAATACAAATGCCGTAAGACCAATTCCATGTGGAAGTAGGTCATAATCCTTTAATCAAGCCACTGTCGATATTACTGTCATCCCTGCTGAATAGCTGGACCAAACATGATGCATTTAAGATCTGTTTGCGATATGTTACCACTACTGAAAATGTCTAACCATATAATGGTTGTCTATACTATATCATCTATGTCTTGTAAGTATAGTATTGATTCTTGAACACACATGTTTGATAAAACATCCCATCTACATTAATATCAATTGATTTAACTGACTAAAGTCCTCTACGCAGAACATATCTAATCTGTGGGGTGCTCGTGCAATTTCCCCAGAGGGCTAGGAGGTAACACAATGGGAAGTTGCATATAAAAATCAAGCTGTCTATGGCTTCAAAAACATATAGCCACAGCTACCAATGATAAAATCGTTATGCTTACTTAACAACCTGCCCATCTCAATAGATTGAAACTTGTGGCACGTGATAATCCTACCATATCATTGAACTAGGATTGAGACAACAGAAGAACTGTTTTACTATAATCTACCTGATAAATAGTTCTCAGAATAGCAGTGGAAAAAAAATATCTACATTTTCTTGACTGTGAGAAACAAAAAACTAAAGTAGGTAGATCATCCTATACCATATTGTACTTATAGCTGGATGACTAAAATGATGTAAGGTCAGGAAACATGCTATTATCCTTTTTGAAACAATTAATGCCAATTAGAAGACATACATAAATCTCAAAGCTTAATAAGTGCTAAGAGGATATCTTGAAGCTGTTCCCATGCCATTATGTTGCCTACACAAAATGAACCTGATTCCATGGAAACAGTTAATCATTGAGATTTTATATTTGTCATGATATCAGTCCCGACGTTGATCGGATGCTTAAGAAAATGTTCCATACATGATATTTTACAAATAAAATGAAAACCTAAAATTTTTGAACAAACTCTAAATTCTTCTATTTTATAAAAATATTAGTTTTTAAAATCAAAATTGTACAATTCTGAAGGTAGAAATCTTGATGTTTCCATAAGATGCATAAAACAACTTCAAACTTCAAAGTAAGATATGCTTAAGTGATAAATCATTTTTTCACAAAATGCTAAAATAAGTTACTTATAAATTCCTCCTATTGCATTAGTAATTTTTTATAGATGTTTACAACTAATCTGCATTGTAAGAAAAAGTATGATTCCTTAAAATTGTTTCTATTTCAACTTGGTCTAACTATATTATGCACCAACTCAAAATTAACTTGCAGAAGCCAAGATTCTGGAATCATACTATTCTTGTTTTGTAGGTCTCGCCATCTAGTATACAAGGGGAAATGGGGCAACTTAAGATTCTTAAAGTTGATCCAGAAATGGATGTTTTGTCACAAGTAACCACCATCTTCAATAAACAATCTTTGGCTGATCCCCTCTGCTTTGTATGTGCAATGAAATGCCTCTATCCAAAAGTGGTCTCGAAGTCTGTCTATTTGGAACCAAATCAAATTCTGCCCAACACATATAACACATTGATATACAATATATGTACATATGCCATTATAGACAATGCAAGAAAGCTGCATAGAAATATGCTTTTAATAGGCAGGTTGATTCTACAGTAAACCATTTCAATGGAGTGCTAACTTGTTATGCCATCTTCTAGTGGTTTACAACACCCAATATGGCATGAGTTTCAAAAGGATGAGGCAGCCCATTGAGGCATGTTTCTTGAAAAACTTAGAAAAGAAAATAATAATTAAAAAGAAAACTTCGATCGATATGACTTTTGACCAGTAAAGATATACCGATAATTCTGTCAAGATCAACTGGGTCATTCCTGTGACGTCCTCTTCTTGCTAGACATTCCTTCACATCACATTCATAAAAAACAACTCTACCTCTACCTGTGCCCAATGTACAGAGCCATAAACTTTGGTAAGAGACTTATGGCCATAAAAAAAAATATTCAGACAGAATTTGCATGACTCACATCTCCCATCCCTCGAAAAACCCAGAGTAAATATAAGCATAACCACTTAGATGCTGAAACATCAAAGCTCACATTAAAACTGAAACTTACCTTTACAAATTCTGAAAAGGAGTTGAGGATACAGAGCATCCAAAGTCTTCACAAATGATCCTTCCCTAGCTTCCTTGTTCATTGAAGATCTCACTTTGGGTCCATCTATATTCTTCTTCTAATTCTCATGTATCAATAAAATTTTAACACTTGGATAAAATTGAAGTTAAAGAGAAAACAAAGCATTGCCTCTACAGTGGATAAAGGACAGAGTACTCATGGTTTAGTTAGCAGAGAAATGACCATTTTGGGTTGCTAGAAAAGATAGTTGTTCTCTTGTAAATATAATTTGTTTTAGATTTTGTGTTGGATAACTAAATCTGTGGCTATGAGTTCTCTTCCTATGGGTGAAGTCATATGAATTTGGGAGTAATCGCAAAGCCTTTCTGGCAACAACCAGTTTTTTTGTGGCTAGGTATGGTTGTGTTGGATTTTATCTGTGATTGCTCAGTCACTGTTCTTCCTCCAGCAAAGATAGTGCACTACAGCAGAGATAGCAGGCTACTACAGATCCTAGCCTCTGGGTCTGTGCACAGCTTAAGAGGTGTCTTTAGTGTGGATAGCAGCAGCAATAATTAAGTACATCATCAAATTCTATGAACTACTAGACTTAAGAGTAGTTCTAAATATGGTAATCGTTATAAAATTATAAGTGATGCCTTTTCAGTTTTAGATTAGGTTCTATTATTAGCAGTGAGTTAACTGCTATTGCAGATTTAGAGTAGACTTGGATTAGGTACCTTTTGGTGTGAGATTATATATTATAGTAGGAGGGCACCGATCTCAAGGAGAGGAACATACCTTAATGTACTATCTACTCTAGTTGGGGAAATCTATCCTTAGTTGAGCTCGTTTCTTTGCTAGGTGCTAGTTTTTAGATGCAGGTTCCCACGCTGACTTGGGCACATTTCCCTACGCTATTATAAGTTTGATGTGGTCTATTTTTACCTCTACCTCTCATCTATATAGAAAGTGAGGTGGATACATGATTATTTCATTCAGTCGTCTCTTTTTCTAGTGGGGGGGAATTGCTGCAATTTCTGTTTTATGAGTTATTAGAATCATGTCATTGAGAGTTCAAATTTTTTTTGCTGATATTTCTAAACCTCTGTTATATAAGCAGATTTAAACAGAGTAGTTTGCTTTTCTGATTTTCCTGTAATGTACAGTTTTTGTACTTTGAGGTCACAGTATTGAGTTTGAGAAAACACAGTCAACAGTTTTGAGAGGTGTTTAGTAAAACGTCTGTTAAGATTTTATTTCATAGAGAGTGTATATCTGTGCATGAATTAGTAAAAGTCCATATGTTATCAGAGCATGTTATCTGAGAATTTCCAGATTTATGTATAGAGTGGGCTACTACCCGTGACAGAGAGTTGTTAGATAATCTCAATAGGTGTGATGCCTTAGCTTCAATGGTTGATGACAATATGTTCCTGTGAGAAGCACCAGGACCTATGATAGGTTGTTGGTTGAGATTCCTAAATATTCTAGTGATTGGAACTCTGGCCCATCTGGCCCTTCAATCATAGACTCACATGCACTGAAGCAAGGACCCAGTGCATGCATACTTGCCAAAGGCCCCAAGCTGCCAGCCACATTCAGAGATTCTGTATTCTTCCACTGTGATTCTGCTGGCTCTCCCAAGAACATTGTAAATAGCCCAGATCTCTTAGAAGAGCTTGGAGTAAGACTAGGAAAGTATCATATACAATCCACAAGCCAAATATGTGAGCAGTATCATATCATTCGTGTCCCAAACGGTTGCAAATATATTAAGGCATTGAAATATATTTTTTCAAGCAATGCCACTGAGTGACTGATATCTCGTTTGGGCCAGAGCTTGATATCTCGTCTGTTGATTTCATCAAAAGGCTTTACCATGAAGGAAAGATATAGGAAGTAGAA
>LPNX010102453.1:0-42791 GCA_001517045.1 Pseudotsuga menziesii | reverse complement strand
GATAGAATTTTGGTCTCTCCACATCCCACTGCCATGTTGTATGAATAATTTGAGGTTGGACATCAATTAGAGAACTATGTCCCAGAGTTGTTATCTTTGTCAAGCTTTTGTTGGAGAACGAGCTCTAAAATGCAGATCTTTTCTCCTTATATCCATAATTTTGGGGTTCTCTTTAACCAGACCAGCTATCATATCCTTACTACTGCTTTAAAAACTGAACTTGGGCTTTGGTTTGTTGGAGAGAAGATTTAAAAACAGGAACAGGCTATTTAGAATCATGGGTATATCATGTGGTACAAAGTGTTGAAATTGAATACTTCATAAGTTTTAGCAGAATTCTGCGCCATAATGTTCATTTTGGCCATACAAGGGAGCTATCACAGCTGGCAAATATCATTCTAGATATACTCTCTCAGCTTCAAACATTATCCAAAGACCATAAAGTTTGACAGGCTATTTTGACAGGTCATTATTTCTGCTACACTTGCGATCTAACTGTTTCTAAAGGGTGTTGTTCTATTTGTGCCAGGGTGTGCCACAGGGGTCACATAGTTGTTTACTCTTGTTTAAGCCATTTCTTTTGTGATTGTGGTTGTTTACTCTTGTTTAAGCAGTAACTTCCCAGATCCACTTCACAATCTTTATTCAAGTCCTCAGAGAGGCCGTTAGCATTGACATTCTTTTTAACATCCATGTGAGCTAGTTTTTCACTTTGCGGAAAGATTTTAGCAGTTCATACTGAGTGTTTGTAAAAAAAATATCTTCCTATCAACACTAATTGGAATATAGATCATGTTTAAATGTAGATTCTGGACATCAGCTCGAACAATTAAAATATCTTATATTTCTACCTTCTTTTATGCCCTGCTTTTTGGCAATGAAACACCAGGATTCTCTGACAACCCTGCGTTTCTTGAAAATTCCAACTCAATTCAGATCAAGTGCTCTATCAAGAAAAATAGCCTAATCTCAAAATTTTAGTGTTTTTAAAAACGTTGTGTCAAAGCTCATAGAATCTTATGTGTGTACCTCCTGAGATTGGATGCCTAGTTAATAATTTATCCAGATTTCCATGAGTTGCACCAGAGAAGTTGTAACCAGCATCAAAGTCAGTGTCTTTTGCAACTATATATGGCTTTGTCTAGAAAACAAAAATCAAAACCAGTCATTGGAATAATATATAAATCCTCGGAAAATCACTAAAGAAAGTACAAATACAAATCCGTTGATTGATAATCTTATTTCTTTTATGAGAAAAGACAAGATTGGGATATAAGTTTAGAAGAAGTGCCAAAATACTCCTATTGTTAATGGCTGTGAAATTTGCACAATGCACAATCTGGATGTGTTAAATGTACTAAAATAATGCAATTGGTAGCTAGCAAGATGCATGACTACAGGTAACATAGAACAATTATACATTAAATGCAAAATTGCATTGATGTAGAACACTTAAAATCACTATAACAAACTAGTGGAACATTCAGAATAAAATTGTAAATGAATCATGAAACATCAATAATCATGTTATGTATGGATACAAACAAATGCATCAAGAAGAAATAATTGCTCTAATGTAAACTTCTACTAAATAGTAGAAAAATGCAGTCTAGTTGGCTTTCACCCTGTTTATGAAATCAAAATGGATTATGAAATGGCAGATAGTATTGCAGATAGTATGGTTTCTTCATCAAGCTTTATAGGCAGTTTTTTTAATCTAAATTTTGGGAGGGAAGCTCTTCAAAGCAAAGAATGCAAGCCTTGATTTAGATGACACATTCACCCCTCCTTGATAATAAAGTCACTGTAGGATGCAATCTGAGTTTCATTCATAGGTTTGCTGGAAAAGTCTTTAAGTCTGCGACAGGCTTCCACACACAGTTTTGCTGGAAATGCCATGTTGAAACCTTCCATACACAGTTTTGCTGGAAACGCCTTATAGAAGCCTTTAAGGATTTAAGGATAATACAGACTTACCAGGCCTGCCTGAGAAGTTTCTTTAAAGAAGGTACAGGCTACCTGGCTTGCCAATGGTAGTTGAGTAATGATCTTTTCAAATTCCTTTTAGGCCTGAAGACAATTCAGAGTTGTATACTGTCGTTCCACACACAGTTTTGCTAGAATAGTCTTTTAGACTGAATGGCTTTTAGCCTTTTGTGACATTACATGGGGCCCCTATAGGATGGATTAGTACTGAGATTTCATACAAAGGTTATGCTATTGGCTGGCAGTTTTTTTGTCATTAAGCTGGTATACACTGGACAATGGAAAGAACCAAATCACATAATCATACAAGAGACTTTACCAAAACAACTATGATTGTAATTATTTTGAAAGAAGGTTATAACTTATATTACTTCCTCATTGTGATTTCAAATGCTTCCAAGTACTTAGATTATTCTTGCCTTGGTGGATTGATGAGTTAAAATGTTGAATTCCCAACTGCGGTGTACTAATTTTGAAATGGAATTGATTAAACCAATTCCTTCAATATTGCAATGGAACATATATAGGTAATATAAACACTAAAGATATTTAACTATAGCTCTATTCAAGCAACATTTTTAGCTATTGTTATATACTCTGAACATAATCATGGCATAAGTGTTTATGCATTAACTATGGTCTCTTAGCAATTTTCCAGAACCTATCATAAGAGACTATAAAATAATTCCTAAAGTTATTTAATAAAAGTAATTAAAAAAAGTTTGACCAAGAAGACGTGGGAATGAATATGTAGTGCAACATTGTAACAACATGTTTGATGAGTATCACAAACGACATAAGTGTTGCATGTAGATTCATTGATCCACTAGAAAATTAGTAGGAGCAGGATGGAGCATCTATTAAAAGTAAACATTCCTGTGAAAATCATACATAGGAAACATCAGAGGTGATAGCCACCAAAGTTTGCACATCTGAAGAGTGGGTGAAATCTGGGGCAGTAGTGTCATTCCTGCTCGAAGTTTTAGATTTGGACAACTCTTTAAAACAGAGTAGCATGTTAACAACGAATAATTCCAATGACTCTTCCTGGGTATGAGATATATGGTAATATGAGCAGCAGGTATGTGGTTTTGACACCTGAAAGTTGACAGCAAGTTGGATTTAATCATTGCCGCAGAAAGGCAGGTGACAGTTGGGTCTAGTTAAAAAAAGGTGAGATGGACATCAAAGACATGAATTTCAGGCCTGTAGAAGTTTACTCATGTGTGGTTAACATTTATTTTTCAAAAAAAAAAAAATTTTTGCTGGGATCCATGTTATCTCTCCACATTTTGGCCACTAGATACATTTCTGTAGTCTACCCTCTACATTTCCAGAATAGGTATCCATATCTTGGCCATTTCCAAGTAGGCCTGGGTATCCTGCTCCCAAGCCAGGTGGATTCGGTATCATAGAGAAAAAGACTAAAAGTCTAAATATTCTAACATCTTCAAGTCTAAGAAAAGCTCAAAATCAAATAAAGAAGATTACTTGGACCTGTTTCCAGTATCCTTCTCGACTAGGTTAATAAGCACTCCCAATATGACAACAAGCAAATCCAAATCTTGGTCACTCAGTGCTTCATCACAAGATCCATTCGCTGGTGATTCTGTGCTGGTGTATTTTCTTGTGCGCTTACTCGAAGATAAGAGATGACATTGAAAAAGAGGGTAATGCTCAACAATTAATGAATCCATTGTATCAAGCCCTCCACAAACTGCCACTTGGTGACAACCAATGGGATTGTCATTTGTCAGATTCATAAGGACCTGTCAATAAAAGCCAAAATGCAAATTCATTAACACAAAAGCTCAGAAAAAAACAACAAATCAAAATAACTTTGGCACAGGCTCTTAATATTTTCAAACCATTTATGTGTCTTTGAAATCAAATCCAAAGAGATCTAGTTTCTCAAACCTTACTAATTTTTATCCAATATATTTGAATTTAGACTACAATCAAGGAAGAAACTCAGAAAAAGTAGACGACACATTCTAACTGCAAAGCTCCTTTGAAATGTCAGGTCCCTGACAAAAGTGCTATGGGCATAAACTGATGAAGTAACTGATGAAGACAAAAAAACACCCATATGGTAAGATTATCAAATCAGGTCAAACTAAAAGCTACATTTCTTAACACAGTTTTAAAATAACCCATCATAGAGAAATTTCTTGATAGGGAAATATTAAAATATAAGCTGGACGAGCCACCAACAAAAGTTGCCTCACATTTAACAGGACATTTTGTATGGATTAATTATTTTTCGTTCATGATTTAAGGTACAACTAATTCAATTCAATGATTTCAAATTTCATCATCCTTCCACCTCTAAACGCCGTCCCTGCTCTCTTATAAATGTATTTCAAAATATCCATCGATATGCCAACACTGGAAATATTTTATTACTTAGATTTGTCTTCCTGTTGGTATCTAACATATATTTGACGATTGTAACATACAATTGCTTTCTGCTCTCTTATCAATGTGATTTCAAAATCTCCCTTGATATGCAAGCACTGGATATGTTTTGTTATTTCAAATTTCAATTCTTTTCCTATCTGTATCAAACATATATCTGATGATGGTTCCATGCAGTTGTTTCCTACAAGTTGAAACTTAGAAAACCATTTAATTAGAGTTATGCCTAAGAAGCCTATGATAACCTTCATATCTTGGAAATATCCTTCCAAGTATGCATATCTTCTCTTCGGCCACGGTCTCAGCATCACTGCATTTTTTCTGCACTCTGGAAATTGCAGATTTCAAATTCTCAATCTCACCCACAAATTGCTTCATCCTCCTCTCTTGCTCTTCACATTTACTGTTTGTATCATCAAGCTTAGAAGCCAATTCCCACTTATCATCCTCCATCTTCCTCTGTCCTTCATTGAACCGAGTCCTGAGCTGCTCATGGGCAGAGTTCAAACCCCTAAGGGCAAACTCCTTCTGCGACAATGTGGCTTGGATTTCTTCATACTTTTTATTCAAAGCATCAATATCATTTGCCCTTTTATTCAACTCTTCAGCCTGCTTCTCCACATGATATTTCTTCTCCTGGAGCTTAGCAAGGGAATTGTCGAGGGATTTTTTTCGTTTATCGGAGATTTCACTAATAGAACAGGATTCGATCTCAAGCCTTTCCTTTGCTAACTTTGCTTCCCCCAACTCCCTACGAAGCTCCTCCATTTCTCGACCTCTCTCCTCGGATTCTGCAAATTTGTTAATCCAGAAACACCCAAAACAATAAAAATAACATAAAACACAAATTCATTCCTCTGGTTTCCATCCATTTCGCCATTAATCCAATACAAAATTCAAACCAGATAACCCAAAAGTAAAACCCCAGATGCGATTTATTTCATTTTCTTCTTACACTAACATAGCTCTTTTAGGGAATCGAACTTGGGCTGAACATAGTAACGAATATTGAACGGTTTTGAACATGTACTTACCATTTGAAGTCGAACTGGATAAGCTCTGTGTGCCTTTCATGGCTGAACCGGGGCGATGTTCGGTGGATTTGAAGATTTTAAGTGGGTTTCAAGTGGTTTAACGAGTACGACCGCCTCTGGTCAATGTTTTGCGATTGTTAGGAGAATTGAGCATTTCTGCTACCATGACAATGCAGGTCGCCGATCGTTGAGGAAATGGAGTGTTTGAGTGCCTGGAGGAATAAAAAATGCACCTTCTTTCTGTTCAAAAGACGTGCCTTCTTTTTGTAAAAAGTCAACAAAATACGGTTCCGTCGCTATAGCGATGGATAAACGTGGATATAGCGACGTCCAAGGATTTAGGCGTGTATACAATGACGAAAAAGAGTCCCGGCCTGCATACAGTGACGGATAGGCATGGATACAGCGACGCCTCGTTCCTGTTACATCGGATTTTACACCAAAAAGTAAGAAACATGGAAAACCTTCGTGGAAAAATCCGTGCTTTTGTACTAGTGATAGCCTTGATCTTGGAATTAAATATAAGACTGTCCAATTTCAAAGGGGGTTTTTATACTATTAAAAAGGTATTCTTCAAACAAGGGATGATCTCCAAGGCTAATGGAAACACTATAATATAACCCAAAGAGTATATAGTTTGCACTAAGTACAATCTAAGGTCTTTAAATTATTATTCTTTTTACTTATTAAAGAACTTGAGGCAATTTATAATATAATGAAAAAGTTTAAATTGAACGTGTGCCAAGTTTATCTCCATATATACTATAACATACTATATTATCCTCCCAAGTATATAAACTATATTAACAATGTTAATATTCGAAATCGAATACCTACCAATTATCAAGCTTATCATTACTATGATGTTTATATTAGGTTTTAATATGATTTCCAAAGGATTAACATAATAGAGTGAAGAATAACAAATACAATGATTTGCATGCAGCGTTGGTTGATGAAATTCGCTCCACGGCTTTGGATAAACCTTGATCAAATGAATGATTGGAAATCATTCCTCCATCGAATTTATTGGTTGACTATAGAACATCACCCACTCTACGTTGATAAATTAAACTGCTATCGTGGCAAAACCATAGCCATACCCTGCGTGGATAAAAGCGTTGTTGCTAACCCTAAACTTCATTGTCTCCACTTCCTGCGGCATTTGTCGCTCTGCGATGGTGCTATGCACCTCTGCATTGTTCTCCTCTGCAACAACATATTCCAGCTTACCTTCTTGTTAAGGCTCGTAGAACTGTTCTCCACTGTTGATATTCAGTTTGGTTGCTCCTCCTTTGTGCTTCCCTCTTCCATGCTTAAAGAATCAAACCCTTGCCTATGATAATTGCCTCCCTCCATGAGTTTCGATGGCTTGACCTTCTGTACTTGCCTTTTGTACACAGCTACGAAAATAATCCTCTTTTCCTTCGTCATGGTAGGGTTAGCTCTTTGTACTGACAGTTTATCGTTGTTAATGGTGGTCATCTTCTTGGAAAGAACAGGTAAGAACAACTAGTCTGCAAAGCCTTCTCACCTGTTTGTTATTCTCTTCCTTCAATTTATCTTTTAAGTTACGGAATTTAATAAAAGGGTTTTTACTTTGCCCTTACAGGTTCTGGTTCTCTAGCGTATGCGGCCGTGGTTAAGAGACTTGAGCAGCAGTCTGCAAAAACCTGGTAAGCCTAGTTACACCATGGGTGGTCCTCCTTATGGTTTTTAGTTGGAACCTTCAAGGGTTGGCTTAAGAAGCCTAAAACCCTTGCTGCTTCATTTTGGTCTTAATACTGCTAGTTAAAAGAATTAATAGGTGAAACCCTTCACGCGATGTGAGGGCATTGCGGCTTATGCCGATGTTGTAATTATTAGTTTTTATTCTGTGTTTAAAATACTGTATAAAGGCACTGGGTTGTAAGCCTTCCTGTAGATGAGGTTGTGACCTTGAATTCTTGTCTTACTATATATTTTGGAAACGCTGGGTGTTTTTCCCACTGTCTACAATATAATGTATTATGGTGTCTTTCTTCTTTTGCATATTTTGTTTGTAATTATTAATGTGTTATAATACTGAACAGGCAATAAGCCTTACTGTGTAACCTTCTTTGTACTGCAGTAGGTTAATACTACGGCCCTGGATTTTGTTTACAGTTATTATACTTGTGTATTTTGTAAAGATTAGGGTGTTTACCCTCGGTTAATATACACGTAAATATTACTGAAATCTTTTTCCTGCAATCTTACTTACTTATTCTTATTCAAGTTTTGATTGCTTATTCTGTTTAACTTTTATTCTTATAAATATAACTATGAGTATAAATTACTGTTAGTTTTACCATTAGTTAATTTACTTGTAATTAAAATAGATTTTACAGGGTTTTAACCCTAAATTACAATGAAGGATAATAATACTATTCTTATTTCTTTTAATAATAAAAAGTAAGTTAAGAAGGTGGCTGTAACATTAGGGTTACTGGTTAAGTTTATAGTATGCAATTAAGCTTGACTGCAGAGCATCCCGTACTTCTGTCTTTTCTTCCTGCACAGATAAATATTTGATTTGTATACTGAAAATAAGTGTTATTATCTAGTTTATAATTTAATCTTCTTAATAGTAATAAATTGTAAATACTGCATTGTTTATACCCTAATAATAATATAGGGTTTTAATTTCTTCTTTGTGCAATTGAACTGAGTATTGTCAGTAAACTTACACTATAACTCAAATGATTTACTTTCATAATTAAAATTCTACCTTTGTTAATAGTATTATTATTCTTATATTACATAAAAATTTACTGTTATATAGCTATTCAGCTTTCTGTAATTACTTAGATTTTATATCAATATCCTTAGTTTATCTTCGCAATTTTATTGAACATAGTACTTATTAATTAACTTTATTTTCTTTTGTAAATAAATTGTTTTTCTTAGTTATAATATTTATTTGTACACCTGTACAGACTTTTAAATTAACTCTAACTAGGGTTTACTCTATAAGTACAATATTATCATTTTGTCCATAATCTGAATTAAAGAAATAATAGCTCTGTTTATTATTTGAACTCAGTCTCTAATAAAAGAAGGAAAAACATAGCCTCTAGTCCAGAATAGTTGACAGTAGTGTCTATATATTATATAATTAGTTCCTACTTTGCGTTAATTCTTAACAAAGGAAGTTATCTAAATACCAGGAAAAGAAATCTATAGTAAACAGTAGGAATTCTAGTCTAACCTTTACTATCTGTCCTTTACAGTAGAATTTACTGGAAACAAAGATACAGTACTAGGAAGTATTTTTTTTTATAAAAAGACTATAAGAAAAATAACTTATGAATTTGTGAAACACTTGTAGTTACTGAAAGTAACTAAGTAAGAATCTTGGTTCAGGAGGATGCTACTTCTCAATACCGAGATACTGTGCTGGAGTACAGTCTGGTGAACCCAGATGTGGAAAAACACAGTAATTCTTTAACTCAGCAATAGATTAACTACTAATAACCTCAGATACTCACATTACTAGACTAACCAACTCTTTAGTCATATAATATAAACATAACATGCATCCCTTCATACTCATTTAACATAAAGAGATAAGTGACAGAACCTGTTTAAATTGGGACAACAACAGCAATGGGAGGCCGTTCCTCCCTACCAACTCCTGGAGAGCGCTCAGACAGTGACTCCTCAGGACACCCGAGCTTGCTCTGGTCTCCCTGGATGGAACTAGTGTTGTAAAGGAAAGTATCCTATGGCTAGGGTTTAAGAGGCCATCAACGTACTGGGGTAGAAAGAGAGATGCACAATGTTCATAAAGCATATATAAGCAAGATTCAGAGATGAGAAAGGTCCACACCTGACTAACTGAAAGTTGGTCCAAGCTTTCTCTTCAACCTTCTTCTTGCTCCTCTCGCTCCAAGAGACCTGCAAAATGAATTATACCTTCCTCAAACCATTACGACCACATATAAAACAATGATAATCAAATAAACATGGATAAATGATCTGAATAACATCATCATATGATCATAAACAGAGATTCAATCACACATTGAACAATGATTTGGGAAGAAGAAGGACATCAGATCTTTATTAATCTTGAAAACAAGTACAAGTATACCTTCTCTTCAAGTTTGGCACCTCACGAAACCTTGATCTGGTTCTGCTACTTCTCTTCTCCAAAGAACTCAACCTCCAAGATCTGCAACGCTAAGGGAAGACCTCCAGGGCAAAGGTGTGGGCAAAGAGAGTCCCGATTCCTCCAGCATAACAATGCATAAATTCCAAGTCCCCTCTCATGGCCTTTACTACCTATATTTATATGGGTGAAATAAGGCAGTTCGAAGGTTAGAGAAGTTACAGCAGTTAAGGAAATCCAGTTACATGACATAACTAATCTCCAGTTAACGCGTGTTTTAATATTTAAATGTTAAGAAACACATTCGCGGGTTCCCAGTAGAGAAACCCATGAATGATTTGCGACTATATAGAAGAGCAACCCGTGAATACAAGGATTTGCGACTTGATACAAGGGAGACTCGCGAGTGATGCGTGAGTTGTCAATAGAGAGAGTCACGAATACATTCTAACATGGCAAATGTGGCAAAGTAATTAGCTGGATAGAGGCAGAATGTATTTCATAATAAGCCAAGCTATATTATTCTAGGCAAACCTCAATCCATAAGTGTCCTTTTGTGTGCCGACATAAGGAAAGTTGACACTCGGACGAAGAGGTGCCATTCTGGTGTATAACAACTAGTGCAGCAAAGTCAGATACCAGTATTCAAAACTCAGTATTAACTCAGAACTATCAGTGAGTTCTCTCAGCCAAATAGCTATAATGAAATCAAGTTACTGCAGCAATCCTCTTAGAACAACTTCCTTACTGTATTTCCCTCTTCCTCAATGAATTTCCTGAATAACATTCACCTGAATGAATTCTCTCTGGAAAATATCTGAGCAGCCTCAGCTCTCTTCATTGAGTACTTTTAAAATATTTCCTAGGTCTTTTTTGGGTTAACTATCATTTAATGAGCCACCTACTCTGATCCCACTTTCTTGGGGGATCATGACCCCAAATGTAGGGAAGTTGCCACCTGCAACTTAGGAAGTATTTGAGGATGCTGCCACTTGTCTTTTGCCTTCCACCTAGTTCCACCCACCAGTTTGACCAGTAACCTCTTTTTAATAGCTCTCCCATGCTGTTGTCTCCACAATTTATTTATTAATAATAAAATATTCTGAATTACATTCCAATTCTGTTGACTATGCTGAGTCATCAATTCCTACTTAGCATTAAATTTAACATAATGTCTCAGGAATATAATTAAAACAATTTACATAATTTTACAAAATTGGGGTATGTGACAAGACATCTTAACTAAGAACCTCAAATGGAAATACAAAAGATTTAGATCTTACCAGGTCAAGCTGTCGGATCTGGATTTGGAGCTGAAATCCTGCAGTGTTGGATTAGGAGCAAATCAGGGTTTTGCTTTTCTGGAGTTCTGTCCACCCAATTGCCTTGAAATTTATCCCTAAATTCGATTTTGGGGAGGAGATCAATCCAATCCTGGCCTCACTGAAAAATTCCTCTTCTATGAAAATCCCTAATTTCCAGCAGTAGTGTCGGGTCCAAAACTGAAAAACCTTAGAATTGGATTCTTCTTCGACAGAAAGATGCGCCCTAAGGAGGAGAGTTATTCCACCTTACTTTTGCTGAAAATATATGGAGGAAGATCCACAAACTAGGAAGCCTTAGTTCTCGCAGCTGCACAATGTCTTGTTCTCAGGTTAGTTCTAATACCATGTTAGTTTTTCAACATTAAGCTATCATTATTAGGATCTTTAACTAAGAGAATAACAAGCACCGCAATCAAACACAAGAGACAATGAACACAGTGTTTTTCCTCAGGGAAACCATAAATGGAGAAAACCTCGCAACTTCCTCAAAGATAAAATAAACACGAAAATAGAAAATCCCAATACAGTAAGTCATCTCCCGACAGTAGTAACCTTCTTCTTATCTAGCCCCGGTGTCTTCTCCTTCCTCAACTATGCGCTACACTTGAGTGTGTATGTGATGTGTGTTAAACAGAGAGATCACCTCTCTATTTATACTGCTTCCCAGCATGACTAAAACCTTACTAGGGCCAACCTCTCTAGGAGAGTCTAATAACCCTAGTGCCCTGGAACTACGGGGACTTTAACCCTTAGACAATAGTAGGGTTACCCACAATGACATGACATGAATTGTTTACATTATAGATCCTTTTGATTGGAACATCGGGGCATGACAACATGACTCAATTACATAATAGATACATCCTGGAATAAACATCAGGTTACAAGACATAAGATACATAGATGAACACATTTCAAAGTTACAAATACATCAACAGTAAAAATAGTGAACGTTAGAAAAATCCGGCACATGCTTGTCGGTTTTTCGACACTGTGATCGGTGCAAGTATCCGACACATGTGAGTCAACTATTTGACACTAAAACCATCGGTTATGCAACGTCAAAGGGACGTCATAAAACCAATGCGGTATTAGTCAGATATCAGATGAATCTAAAATATTTCAGAAGGTTAGATACTTTTTTTCATTGCAATCCGACACATCCGTACCCGACGTCGGATGTCGTCAAATTCTGTCGTCGGATTTCAGGTTGAAATCTCGTTGTGTCATATTTTTGAAGCATTGCATTGAATATTGGATTTTTAGTCTTTTATGTTTTTTGTTACATTGATCTCTTGATTGGGTTGTCTTTTACACATTTTTCCTTCCCCATTTCTAATTCATTAGGTCTTCCACCATCTAACACTACAAATTGATCAGTCGACCCTTATACAATATTGGTGGGATCTTTATAGCATTATAATATTATTTTATTGATCATCATGTTTTCTTATACTAAGATGATGTTATAAAAACAGGACCGCAGAGCAATAACAATTATACAATTAAATCAATAAACAAGATGCAAAAACACATTAAACATTACAGAGAGACACAAATATAACGTGGTTCACCCAAACGATGGGCTATGTCCACAAACAAATTTGCCATTCCTTTTATTTCAGTCCAGAAAGATGAAGGGATACACCCTACAGCAAAACCGTTGCACTTCCTCTTCATGCTCTCACAGTCTCTCTTCCAATACAATACAGTACCCACATCTAGTACCATACAGTACTCACATCCAGTACCATACAGTACTCACGTCCAGTACAATTACAATGGAGCCTCCTCAAGCCTTATAAAGGCTTAATCACATGCAATACCATGGGTCAATACCATGGGCTACAACAAACCATGTGCCCAAACCATGTGCTAGACCTAACCACCTTTGACTCAATCCCGAGTCAAGGTTAACACATGCAATACCATGGGACAATACCATGGGCTACAACAAACCATGTGCCCAAACCATCTGCTAGACCTAACCACCTTTGAATCGATATCAAGTCAAGGTTAACCCTAACAATCCCCCCTTTAAACTTGACTTGGAGTAATCACCAACTCCCCTCAAGTATTTACCGGGGAATCTTACATACACCCCCCTATCACCTAAGTCTATCTCCCGACTTTACCGGTGAGTTACCAGGGGTATGCATGCCTTACTAGGTCTTACAACCATATGCCCATTTACATGCAAACCGCTCCATTACATTTTTATGTGCCTTCATGGTGACTAATCACAACAACTCTACTGCTGTTGCACTTTCTGGACCTTGGACTTGGAAAAATTTTTCTTTTCACCTTCATGCTTTAAGGCCAACAGAAACTGAGCAGGAACTCAATTTCTCTCTGGTTACTCCCTTTGTCAACATGTCTGCAGGATTCTGGCTAGTGTGAATATTTTCCAGTTTTAACAGTTCTTCATCTAGAACAGATCTTATGAAGTGGTACTTGAGTTCTATATGTTTAGTCCTTGAATGAAAGACTGAGTTATTTGCAAGATGAATGGCACTCTGGCTGTCACTGTACAGCCTACTATTCTCGTATTTCTTACCCAATTCTTCCATGAACCTCTGCAACCAAATCATCTCCTTGCTAGCCTCTATAGCAGCAACATACTCTGCTTCCATTGTTGAAAGTGCAACAACCTGTTGCAGTTTTGAAATCCAACTTATTGTTGTTCCACCTACAATGAACACATACCCTGTGGTGCTCCTCCTGCTATCTTTATCACCAGTCATATTTGCATCAACATATCCCTGTAGAACAGTGTCTGAACCTCCAAAAAATAATGCATGAGAAGTGGTACCTCTCAAATACCTGAGAATCCACTGTACTGCTTTCCAATGCTCTTTACCTGGATTATTCATATACCTGCTCACAACTCCCACTACATGTGCAATATCTAGTCTTGTGCACACCATGGCATACATCAAGCTCCCAGCTCCTGATGAATAGGGAATCTTGGACATGTAATCTATCTCTTCCTGTGTCTCTTGACACATATGCTTGCTTAGTTTGAAATGGCTTTCCAAAGGTGTGCTGACTGGTTTTTCATTCCGCATTCTAAACCTCTACAACACCTTTTCTATGTACTCACCTTGAGACAATGTCAATTTGTGATTTTTCCTGTCTCTTGTTATTCTCATACCAAGGATTTGCTTTGCAGCACCAAAATCCTTCATCGCAAATGATTTAGATAGTTTTATTTTGAGCACATTTATATCCTGCATGTTAGACCCTGCAACAAGCATGTCATCCACATACAATAATAAGATAATATATCTTCCGTTATCTAGCCTCTTGAAATAAACACAGTGGTCAGAATGAAATCTATCATAACCTTGTTCTATCATAAACTTATCAAATTTTAAATACCACTGCCTTGAAGCTTTCTTCAGGCCATACAAGCTCTTCTTCAACCTGCAAACCAAATTTTCCTTCCGTTTGATCTCATACCGTTGTGGCTGCTGCATATAAATCTCTTCCTCCAAATCCCCATGGAGAAAGGTCATTTTTACATCTAATTGTTCAAGATGCAAATCTTCTACCGCCACTAGACTTAAAATAGTTCTAATTGAATTCATTTTAACAACAAGAGAAAATATTTCATCAAATTCTATACCTTTATTTTGTGCAAACCCCTTTACAACAAGTCTAGCCTTGTATTGCTTCTTTCCTGCATCTTCTTCCTTCAACCTGTAAACCCATTTATTCTGCAATACCCTTTTTCCTGCAGGCAACTTAACCAGATCCCAAGTCTGGTTTCTTACCAATGAGTCCATCTCCTCATCCATGCCTTGCTCCCACTTCTTTCTAGTTTCTACCTGCATTACTTCTTCAAAACATTCTAGCTCACCAGAATCAGTCATCAATAAATAATACAGTGAAGGAGAGAATCGTTCAGGGGGTCTACTTAACCTGGTAGACCTTCTTACAATTACAGGGGTTTTAGGTACCTGCTGCTACTCTTAATTTTCTGGTGCTTTTGGAACTTCATTTTCTTTGATTTCATCAAGCACTGTGTACTCTGTGTTTTACTTTTCTTCTTTCTTTCCCTACAACTGATCTTTGTACATGACCTTTTCATTGAATACTACATCTCTACTCCTAATTATTTTTCTATTTTTAAGATCCCATAAGCGATAACCAAAATCATCAACCTCGTATCCAATAAAGGTACATTTCTTGGATTTAGCCTCAAGCTTTGTTCTATCATCTTTATCAATATGGACAAATGCTTCACAACCAAAAGTTCTCAGAAATGAGTATTTTACCTGTTTACCTGTCCATGCCTCCTCTATAATTCCACCATCCAAGTGCTTGAAGGCCCTTTGTTTATTAAATAAATAGCAGTGTTTATAGCATCAGCCCAAAACTGTAAGGGCAACCCTGCATGCAATCTCATACACCTTCACGCTCCATGATCGTTCTGTTCATCCTTTCTGACATGCCATTTTCTTGGGGTGTTCCAGGGACTGTCTTCTCTCTGTGAATCCCATTGTGTGAATAGTAACTATCAAACTCCTTGCTGCAGTACTCGCCTCCATTATCAGATCTGAGACATTTTAACCTTTTTCCTATCTCATTCTCATCCAAAGATTTCCACTTCTTAAAAGTATCAAACACATCAGATTTCTGTCTAATGCAATAAACCCAAGTTTTTCTAGTTGCATCATCAATAAAAGTAACATAATAACGAGAGATAGCAAGAGATTGTACCTGAGCTGGTCCCCATACATCTATATGGACAAGCTTTAACTTTTCACTCTTCTTTTGTTTCCCAACCCTGAGAAATCTAACTCTCTTTTGTTTTCCATAAACACAATTCTCACAAAATTCCAAACTTACCTGCTTCAGATCTGGAAGTAGTTTCCTTGAGTGGAGAATCTGCATCCCCTTCTCACTCATGTGGCCAAGCCTATGATGCCACAACACTGCACCTATTTTTGTGGAAGCTACATAAATAGAATAATTAGTGTTATGAGGACATAAATATAACGTACCTATCCTATTTCCTTTTGCAATTACCATTGATCCTTTAGTAACCTTCCACCACGTTTCTCCAAATGTAGACAAACGGCCGCCATCTCCCAACTGCCCTGTTGAGATCATATTTATTTTCATAGAAGGAATGTGCCTTACATCCTTTAGTAACCAGTCATTTCCATTATTTAGTTTGATCCGTACCTTACCCTTTCCAACAATTTTACATGGTTCATCATCCCCCAATAACACATGCCCAAAATCACCTTGAACATAATCATAAAAGAATTTCCTATGGGGTGTAGCATGACATGAATCCCCTGAATCTACTACCCAGTAATCACTAGTATTATCTAATGCAAGAATCAAAGAATATTGTAACACATCACTTGCTACATTTGCTTCCTGGGTAGTCTCTTGCTGCCTCTCACCTTTCTTCTTTGGTGCTCTGCAGTCTTTCTTTAGATGTCCTTTCTTACCGCAGTTCCAGCATTCTATTTTTCTGAATCTGGACTTGGATCTTCCCTTTTTAGACTTGCCATGATTTCTTGGGCTCCTTCCTCTCTCTTTTTGTCTCCCTCTGCTCTCCATGGTCAACGCATTACCTGATGTCTCACCTGTGCTTTTCCTTCGCATTTCCTCGTTAAGAATAACACTAACAACATCATCAAACTTAAGAGTGCTTGAACTAGGGACAGAGTTACTTAAAGCCATGACCAAGCTATTCCAGCTTTCTGGCAATGAGCACAAGATTAGAAGAGCCCTAACCTCATCATCAAAGTTCACTTTTATAGAACTTAACTAACTGGTAAGTGTATTAAACTCATTTAAATGGTCAGCAACACATCCACTTTCCGACATCTTCATATTAAATAAATGCTTTATTAAAAATACCTTGTTAGAAGCCGAGGGTTTTTCGTTGAGCTTACTCAATGCGCTCATCACACCCTCTATTGTTATTTCTTTCGAAATATTGAAGGCCACCGACGAAGCCAGGCACAACTGTATTGTTCCTAGTGCCTTTCTGTCAAGAACCTCCCATTCTTCATCCTTCATAGCCGCTAGATGTTTTTCTTTTCCACCCAACGGCAGGTACAGATAGTCCTCCATTTGCATCTTCCATAACTGATAGTTTTGGCTGTTAAATTTATCGACCCTAAACTTTCCTTCTTCTGCCATTGCTCCCACTTGAACCAAGAACCCTTCTTTCCTGCAAGTTTACAAACCAAATAGACCTTTTGGATATGATACCAATTGTTAGAAAAAAAGGACCACAGAGCAATAACAATTATACAATTAAATCAATAAACAACATGCAAAAACACATTAAAAATTACAGAGAGACACAGATATAATGTGGTTCACCCAAACGATGGGCTACGTCCACAAAAAAATTTTCCAGTCCTTTTATTTCAATCCATAAAGATGAAGGGATACACCCTGCAGCAAAGCTGCTGCACTTCCTCTTCACGCTCTCATAGTCTCTCTTCCAGTACAATACAGTACCCACATCCAGTACCATACGGTACTCACATCCAGTACCATACAGTACTCACGTCCAGTACAATTACAATGGAGCCTCCTCAATCCTTATAAAGGCTTAATCACATGCAATACCATGGGTCAATACCATGGGCTACAACAAACCATGTGCCCAAACCATGTGCGCAAACTATGTGCTAGACCTGACCACCGTTGACTCAATCCCGAGTCAAGGTTAACACATGCAATACCATGGGACAATACCATGGGCTACAACAAACCATGTTCCCAAACCATGTGCTAGACCTAACCACCTTTGACTCGATCTCAAGTCAAGTTTAACCCTAACAGATGAGTTAGGAATCCTATTTGTTACAACTTGATAATATAATATAAATGTGTTATTAAAAATGAGTTGATTAAAATGTATACCTACAATATCTGGTGAAACTAGGGGTTTTCTTAATTTGAAAGGTATATTGGGAGGGGGGTTCAACAATACAATTTTAGGAGGAATTTTCCAATATTTCATGAAATTAGGGATACTCTTTAATATCCTATGAAAGATCATACTATGTATCCAGTTCACTGAGTGAACCCCCCATGGATTACCAGTAATAAGGCCTTCCCTTTTAACCGGTAACACTTTGGCACCATTACCAGGGACCTAAAATTCATTGATGTGACTTATCAGGGAGAGAACGACATAGTTGGTAATCCTTGAGTCCTCATTGTACATGATTTCATATATATTTAGGAATAACCTGTAGGCTTATCTAGAGAACCGCGCATGCCATCGACTATCGCCTTTCAAATCCCAGTGTCCATCCAAAACTTGGTTGTGCACTGGTGCATAGTAGATGAGGGGGCATCTACATGCATTATGTCCACCCTATTCTAGCAGAAAATGGGATCCCAAATTCTACAACCATCCTCCATGACTCTGCGGGCTTATGATGGCCATCCTACCAAATCCCAAGGAATCCTCCCCCATGTCCCCATCACATTAGCCAGGAAGATAGTCCTGATTGACATAGAGGTTGTCAACACTATACTGGACTATAACCTTCTCCTAGGGAGAAGTTATATGTACACCATGAGAGTGGTCGCATCAACTGTCTTTCATCTCATGATGTTCTCCCCGAAGGGAATATCATGACGATTGATCAACTCACTTATCATGATCCGCAAGGGTTAACGGCACCCACCAATGTTATCCCTACCATCACCACCATTGAGCCACAAGGGATAACCACACATGCCAATGTCTTCCCTGAAATCAACACCATGGTTGAAAACACACCAGCCTCCCCATTGTTGAATGTGTCCCCTAGGTTGTTTGTCGATACCACCATGATGACTCCTTTTCCATTAGTGTCACCACCACTGACACAAAATGAAACTATGGACTTTTGCATGGTCTCATCCAACACCGCTGCACCCAAACAAAAACCGCAGCCATAGCCCCAACCACAACCACAACATCATCCACAGCTACAAGACCAACAGCAGCCGCAACATCATCTGCAACTGTAGCATTACACGCAACTGCAACCACAACCTCACCCCCACATACAGCCATCAGGAGGTTATCTGGGCTCATCTCCAGTCCATACAATTCCCTTCCTCTTCCACCCACCTGGTGTCATGAGCAAGTCGGTAATGGCCACCTTAATCCTACCCAACTTTACATTGGGAATTCCAGTATGGTATCTTGATCTACCAGCTCAACCACCAATGCCCTAAGTGGTCTCAACCCTGGTGAAACCTATTGTTGTCGAGTCTCACCCTCCACCCATCCTGCAAAAGCCAACCACCACACCTGTACCCGCATTGCCCCACCCAAAAATGGCCAGGGACAAGAATTCCAAAGCTACCACAGAACCTCGACCAATATTGCCTTGCACTGTCTGCGAGAAACAGGGCCATCCAACTCAAAATTTCCCTGAGATCCCAATGATCCGCGTGCATTTGGATGCCATGGATACAAACGAAAATGTCCCCATCATTGAGCTTCCAACCACGCTGGTAGTAAGAAACAAGGCATTGAGAACAAACCATTCTTGTGCCCTCTACAATTTGTATGGACATTACTCTCACCATTTCCAATATTTGTATGAATTTGGAATGGCTCTTGTTGACCTTTGTCAACATTCCCTTGAGTCTGAGATCACCTTGATCAAGGAAGTTCACCCACCACCTCTTTCTTGAGACACCATGTCCATTTACATGATGTCCAGTTCAACCGACATGTTCATCTCCTCCTCCATCGACGGTCCAACGGACCTGTCTCTTCGTTTCTTCTGCAACGATGAGGAGATACTTGAAGCTCTAACCACCCTGAAATACCCATGGGACAACATGCACCATCGCTCGTTCTTCCTCCCCGAAGAACTTGTGTCACAGTCCGACCAGTTTTCTGTGGAGACCAAAGATTTCATTCATGGGAAGGTTGATTGGTTCAAGAACCCTATCCCGGCACTAGATTCCTTCGAAAAAGGGAACATGGTGAACATTTCACCAACCATGAAAATTGACATCTCAACCAACTCTAAGATCATTGAAGAAATCATGTTGGGGGCATCTTGCTCCCCGGAAGAGGTCGATGCATATAAGCTCTCTTCCAAGAATTCTGTGACATCTTCGCCTAGTCTTACATTGAAATGCCTAGCCTAGATCCATCTATCGTGGAACACCACATTGACACATGGCCCGATGTGGCTCTCTTACGCTAAAAGCAACGGCCCATCCATCTGTCCAAAGAGGCCGCGCTTAAAGTCGAGATAGAGAAGCTACGCATAGCCGGATTCATTTATCCCATTGTGTAAACCACTTGGGTTTCTAACCCTGTTCCCATGAATAAAAAATAGGGTACCATCCATGTCTACACCGAATTTTGCGACCTCAATGGGGCATGTCCCAAAGACAATTTCCCCACATCGTTCATCGATCAGATTATCAATGCATGCACTAGACATGAATCCTTTTCATTCATGGACAGATTTTTTGGATATAACCAAATCCAGATCCAGAAAGAAGACCATTACAAGATGGCATTTACAACCCCATGGGGCACATTCATGTATCGAGTCATGCCCTTTGGCCTAAAGAATGCTGGAGTCACCTTCTAGCACACCATGACGTATTGTTTCCACGACCTAATTCGCATCATCTTGGTCTACCTGGATGATCTTACTGCTTGATCACCAAAACAATCACAACATATAGACGACCCTTGGCAAGTCTTCTTATGCTGTCGCAAGTACAAAATTCACCTAAATCCCCTCAAGTGCGTTTTCTGTGTCTGAGTAGGCCGTCTACTTGGATTCATCATCTCCCACAAAGGGATAATGGTAGATCCCCTCAAAGTTCAAGCTATCCTTGATCTTCCTTCCCCAAGAAATCGGCACCAACTACTAAGCCTACAAGGCAAGGCCAAATTCCTTTGCCACTTTATGCCAGAGTATGCAACAAAAGCTTACAGATTCATCTACCTGCTCCACACAAAGATCCCTTTTGTTTGGTATCAGCAAGCATAAGAATCATTTGACACACTCAAGCAAGCCCTAGCTTTTGCAACATTACTCTCAGCACAAGATTTCACTCAAGACTTCATCCTCTATGTGTCGGCCTTGGAAAATGCCATCGCTAGAGTCTTGGTCCAAGAAGACGATGCTCATCATGAGCATGTGATTTACTACATTAGTCAAAAGCTAACAGGACCCCCACTACGATATTCACCTGAGGAGAAATTGGCCCTCGCCGTCATATTCTCTGCTCTGAAATTGTGCCACTACATCATTGCAAACCATACTCATGTAGAGGCTGATTCAAACCCAATGCGGTACCTCTTAAGTCGTCGTCTTCTGCAAGGTCGAGTAGATAAGTGGGTAGTTGTACTCTAAGAGTTCGACCTAGAGTTTGTGTCTCCAAAAAGCACAAAGGCACTCACACTGGACACACTCATGACCAATCTGCCCCCATTAACTGTGTCATCACCCACCAAGGATGATCTCCCTGATGATTTCCTATTCTTCATATCCACAGAAGACCCATGGTATGGGGACATCCTTCTCTATTTACGAACATAGAAGTTCGCAGCGCACTTAAACCGTGAGGATAGGTGACGCATCTGACATCAAGCCATTCGCCACTTGCTGATTGGAGATGTTCAGTATCATCGAGGAATTGATACCATCCTACATCGTTTCCTCACCTGTGACAAGGCTGAGATCATCCTCAATGATAGTCATAGTGGAGCCTGTGGTGGCCACCTTTCAGGCCTAGAAACCGTCCAGAAGATTCTATGCACCGGCTNCCCACACCATTACACCCCATAGTCATATTCGGGCCCTTCTACAAATGGGAAATCAACTTCATGAAAATCAACCCCATTTAGGCTAATGGTCATAAATACATCATCATGGAAGTCGATTACTTCACCAAGTGGGTCGAGGCCATGCCCACATTCAATTGCAAAGATGAAACCGCAACGCTCTTCTTCTTTAACCATGTTATTACACGATTTGGTGTCCCTAAACAATTAGTCTCAGACCATGGAGCACACTTTCAGGACGCCGTATGGGCTGAGCTGTCAACCATGTTGAATTTCAAACACCAGTACTCATCTTCCTAATACCCTCAGGGAAATGGCCAAGTTGAAGCAGTCAACAAAATCATCAAAACAATGCTCCAATGGATGGTAGGAAATCACAAAACCAATTGCCATCACATGCTATTCTATGCCCTATGGGATTATCGCACATCCACAAAAACCACAACCGGTTTCACTCCTTTCCACCTAGTACATTGCATTCAATCAGTAGTCCCTATAGAGTGCCAAATCCCATCCCTTTTCCTTGCGGTAGAACTCCTCCATGATAATTCTCCTTTAGAAGAATGACTCCTCCAACTCGAGCAAACCATAGAATACCCTCGAGCTTCCCTCCAAGCCATCGAAGTAGCAAAAACACGATCAAAGGTCCACTATGACTCCCATGTCCACCCTCGCACCTTCAGCGAAGGCGACATGGTTCTAGTCTATGACCAACCCAACGATAAACTGGGAAAAGGAAAGTTCAATTCAATGTGGTATGGCCCATACGTCATCCACAGTTGCCTCAGAAAAGGGGCATACACCCTTATTGACTCTGATGGAGAACTCTTGGAGAACCCCCGTAATGGGCTCTACCTCAAGAAATTTTACGCTTAACATCACCAATGAGTCACTTCATTTTCTTTTCTGCATTTTCAATGTTTTTCAGCACAAGTCAGGACAGTATCATTAGCTACCAACCCAAAGTCACCCGGAACCTATTCAAGACACCCCTCACACCTCCGGGCTCACATTTTTATCTCTTTATGAGAGCATTGTATCATCCTTAATAAATCAATTTCAGGACCATTTTGCACAAGTCACCCCAATTTATGAGCCATGACATGACGATGCAAGTGTCTACAGACCTGTATTTGTATCACACTTCCCAACCGCTACTCATGCGATTTATCGGGCCACTGCCCATTAAGGAATGTAATTTTTACTTTTGTTTTGTATCTTAGCACATAATTGTCTTCTCCATTCACCGCACCTGACGCAGACCTCTGGACCATTGTCCACAAAACGATTTATTTTTCTTACATGTATTTGGCACATAAGTTCCCCAGACTTGCACTCACATCATATGTAGTCAAGTTCATCCACCACAATTCACACACACTCTCCTGACCTCTATCTGAGAGCCACCTTGGTTTGCGTGCCTCTACCGCATCGACTCGCAGGCCTCTTCCGTGATCTATCCCACGCATGTATTATTATGTTTGAGAGCCTTCTGGTCCATCCACATTGCACAGATGACCTTTGGACCTCTGTCCATCGTCCCGACATGGGGCACCGCCTATGCCACCGCAATCGGTTAACTATACTGGAGTTTCGTTTAAGCTCTTTTTTGACTCCTTAAAACAATGAAAAGATGCTTGAGCATATTTGCTTCCTTTCTTGCTCGCTAAAGTATAGGAAAGGGAATTTACACCATCTCCTTTATCTCCATTTGTGGACTATGTAGACCATCAATTGAAAAGGACCTCCTTGGCACACTAAAGCCAAGACCGTCCTCCTCTACATACTTTTATTCTTTCTCGGGCAGAGGGGCCTGTTACGGAGAGAAATTCCTATGGCTTGGGGTACCACAAAAGATATCTTGACTCTAGAAACCAATCCTTTCCAATATGCAAGAGAAATCAAACATATAACACTGAAGGATCAAACCTCATACCTTATTCCGGATGGTTGAAGTAGATCCCCATTGAGCTTTCCAACTTCAGCTTGAATTGATGAATCACTTCCTCAACAACAAGTAAATAAGACAAGAATACTATATATATTGGTGTTAGATCTACTCTAGAATATATAATCAACAATTTATAAGCATTTGAAATCATCCATGGATAAAATATTCATTCAAAAATACATTATTGGATAGGAAAAGATATTTCTATTAATATAAAATCAGAGATTACAATGAATACAACCTCTGTCAGCACATCTATGAATTGGAGAAACTGAATCCCCCACTTGGGACTCCACCACCTCAATCCTCCATCTCTCTATAGCAAGCTCACAATCAAAAGGAAAGATTGGGAAGAACACCAAAGTGCTCCAAGGGAAAAAGGGATGCAGACTCAAGCACAAGTTCCAGCAACAATGGACTATAGTTTATTTGCTCTCAGTTCTCTTATTCCTTCAATGTATCCAAAGAGTTCCTTATATAGCTTTTAAATGGGGTAATGAAAGGTCGAATCCAAGTGATCTCAAGGCATATGGAAGGCCAGGAGACAAGTGAGTCAGATCCATGTCAAGGAAAACTCCAAAAGGATTTGTATTTTGTACACATCCCGATGTATGCAATTTTAGGGGTCAAACCCGCGTGTATACGCAATAAGGGGTTTAAAAGTCGCGTATAGTGATTTTCACATGTTTATAGGGGTGTTCTAGGAAACATCAAAGGACAAAAAATGGTCCAAGGGGTCTAAGGAGTTTGCAGAGGGATAGGGGAAGGCCATACAAGTGTGATTCACCTAGTGTAGTAAAATCAGCTATAACAGATGCCCCCTAATGTGTGAGGTCAGAGGGGTGATACGATGGCCGAAATACATTATAAGTCCATCCCAGAAGTGGAGTGATGAAAAATCCCAAATGGAAGACCAGCCACCCAATCAGCATAGTACAATGATACAACTCTGCATATAACTACAAATACATATAGCAGTCTCGGATACATAAGAGTACAATGGCCCTGAATAGGCATGATACAAAATATCACATAAGTGGTCGTCGCCATGTACAATATACATAGATTAGAATCTCCATAATGAAGATATACAAAGGATCATGATCTCCATAATGGCTGAATATATACAATGGATCAAGATCTCCATAATAGCTAGAAATGTCTGACATATACTGGAATCAAGTCACGAGAGCTGAAATCTCATGAACACTAGCACGATCAAGGAGGTAGCATATAAGATATGCCACCAATATAGAAAGTCTTCTACACAAACCGCTATGAGTACATGTCCTACTATGTGAATAGAGGTGTCGAGGTCGAACATAGTAGTCCATTGTCTGATTATCGGTCTTTGATGTATACCATTAACAGATGCGAGATCAACCACCGATAATGATAATGGGAATCAAGGTACTAGAGTGCAAACTAACAAGTGTGAATAGATGTGTTGAGGTTGAACACTTGAGAGGATCCATTGATCAAGGGACATTGATGTATTCCCAAAAACTGACGATGGTGAGAGAACCTGCCACTGATGACTGCAAGTCTCAAGGAACTCAAAAATGACTCTAGATTCCAATCCCAGAATAAATGATCTGAAGTCGATGGGATGAAATTGATTGGAAGGAGGGAATTAAGGCATCCCCCATCATCCAACATGAGGTACTCAGCAAATTTATATAACGATGATGCCCCCTAGCTGAAGCTAGGTTGCAATCCATAAAATCAAGCCCCCACTTAGTGAAGGGACCGGTGGTAATGATGCGATGTAATGGGGCAGGTTTCAAGTGCATATTACGTGCAAACACCTGGCAAGGATGGCACCTCTTGACTGCATCTACACAATCCTTAAAGATCGACGGCCAGAAATAACCTGCTCTTAATATTTTTTGGGTTGTAGAAAGCCTAGATAAATGACCACCACACGCCCCTCCGTGGCAATCATTTAGCACAAGCTCATCCTCCTCGTGAGTTAAACAACGATGTAAAATGGAATCTACCCCATGGAGGTACAAAGTGTTATCCACTATGAGGTAATTCTTGGATACGTGACATAATCATCGTCATTCATCACGTGAGAGGTGAGTAGGGACCTTCAATGTTTGTAAATATATAATAATATCCCCATACCATGGGTCTAAAGTTCAGATTAAGAAGATGTGCTCATCGATAAATGTATCTCCACAAACCAACTCCTCGGCTTCGCTTGGGAAATCCGATATAAGATCCGCAAAAATTAACGATTTCTTCGATTTTGTTGAAACATACTCGAGATCGAATTCTTGCAGGATGAAAATCCATTTATTATATTTTCCCCCAATCATCCTTTGAGTGAGGATGAGTTGAAATGGATTGACATGGGCTACCACCAAGGTCTAGTGAAGGAGAATATAATTTCTCAACCGTTGAACCACATGTACGGTAGCTAAGGCAAGCTTCTCAACATGGGAATAATGGATCTCCGTGTCAATAATATTTCAGCTCAGATAGTATATGACATGATCTTGGAGCTCCTCATCCTCTTGAACCAAAACCATACCAATCGTCTCCATAGATGCGGCCACATAAAGTAGAAAATCACGGCTATAGTCTAGGGGACTAATCACTGGGGCTGATGCTAGGGCTCGCTTGAGCGCATCAAAGGACTCCTAGGCTCGCTTGTCCCAACAAAAGGTGGTGTCCTTCTTCAAAAGACACATAAATCCTCTAGTCAAATTGGCAAAATTGACAACGAATCTTCGTAAGAATTTTTCCATGCCTTGCAAACATTGAAGATGTCGAATGTTTTACGGGGGAGATAACTAAATTATTGCCTCAACCTTCAAAGGGTTGACTCTTATACCCTCTTTAGAAGCAATGAATCCTAATAAGAGACCATACTTCACACAAAATATGCACTTGTGAAGATTTAACCTGACCAAATAATGGTGGCACCTTTCGAATACTAATCTCAAATGATAGGAATGACGCATTCTCATACGAGAATGAGCAGCAAGGTCATCAAAAAATAATTCAATAATCAATTTGAGATCGTGGAAGATCAAGGTCATAGCCCGCTGAAAAGTGGCTCCAGAATTCTTAAGGCCAAAAGGCATTTTTCGATATGCAAAAGTTCCCCAAGGACAAATAAATGCAGTATTATGTTGGTCCTCAGGTTTAATTTGTATCTGATTGTATCCAGAAAAGCCATCCATAAAGGAAAAAACCTCACTACTCACACACTCATCCAAAATCTGATCAATAAATGGTGTGGGGAAATTGTCCTTAGGATAGGCACGATTGCTCCCTACTTCTTATCCACCGGAATGGGATTTGAAACCCACTCTGTCAAGGGAATGGGATAGATAAAACCAGCTTTCAATAGTTTTTCTATCTCTGCCTTAATCGTAGGTGATTTCTTAGGATTCACTACACGCAAGTGTTGTCGAACAGGCTTAGCATTAGGATAAGTCTTAATCTTGTGTTCAACAATGCGAGGGTTGATACCTGGCATTTCATCGTAAGACCAAGCAAATATATCACAAAATTCTTTAAACAGCTCGATGTATTCTTGAATCTCAGCATGGGAACATTCTGCCCCAATGTAGACATTCTCTATCCTACCAATATCATGAGAGATATTGATAGAAATGGTAGGATATATATTCGCCATGTTCCCATTAGCCATCGGACCAGGAGAGCTTAATGGAACCATGGGACTACCAATTCTCTCACTAAGAACCTCCCTAAAGTCCTCATGCTCCAAGCAGTCAAGCTTGGGAAGAAAGTAAGATTTATGATGCAACTCTTCCCATGGTGTCTCAACTCCCGACATGGCCTCAATAATCGCTTTGTCTGAAGGAAAAACACTATCAAGGCAGCCGTGCATGTGAGAATACTGAACTACCCATGTAGGCAGCACATATGGGTCTTCCTCTTCTATATGTAAAGAGGAAGGACTAGGCTCTGCAACACACCCAAGATTAGCCTGATAAGCTACCATAGTTGCAGGAAACAGCACGTCCGTCATGGTGGGCTCACTCGAAGTATTCGGTATAGGAAGAATCCAAGGATCTTCCATATGGCTCATGCGAAAGGACACCGATCTCACGGATGTTGAAGCCTCCCTGAAGCTAGACCCTATCATAAGGACAGGTGCAGAACAACTAAAGCTTCCCATAAGGGATGGATACATGCCCACACCCACACTCCCAGTTGACGGCTGAGAGTGCTCTACAATCGAGATCGAAGCTCCCGAAGATGCAGTAACTGATGGATTCTTGAATGACGTTTGATCAATCGTAACTATCTTCCCATTAAATGGAAAGCATACAACGCGAAATAGTGAAGAAGCTACGGCTTTCATACTGTACATCCAATTCCTACCCAGCAAGATATTGTAGTCAAGGGGCGCATCAACCACCTTGACCTCTATCGTAACGGTCTTCCCTCCCCAATGGACCTTAAGGGAAGGAAGGATCCCGTGCGGCCTAAACGATCTCCCATCAAACGCAGTCAACATGGTACCAGATTTAGACAACTTAGGGGAACCTAAACCCTTCCAACACAATAAAGACATCATAGAAGGAGTAGCGCCTTCGTCAATCACAGTGCGCTTGACGGTCATGTTGAGACATTCTACATGAATCAAAAGATACACATAGTAAGGCAAGCGAGTCTGAAGTCCTACGGTTTAAAATTTAATCACAGAGGAAGAATTATCATCATTCACACCAAGGGTACAAAGCAAAGCCTTCCTTTGTGGAGGACAAATCTGAAGTACTTCTATTGCAGACATCGCACAATGAGTGTGGCCCAAATCCTCGACAACAGAATAATTCTAGGTGGCTTGGGCAATAGGATTGTGCCCCGAACGGTTAAAGAATCCATTAGGAATGTGAGGTGCAACTTTAGGTTTATCCATATGTTTTTCAATACGCAAAGGAGTTCCTAGTGGATCAGGTTCCTTTCCTGGGTTGGGTTGTGACGAACCATAGTCCTTCGCAGCATGCACCATGTTAATGCAACCACAACCACTACCCTTTGGCAGATATTAATCACCACCAGACTGATCATGGGTCCTCAAGTTCATGTTTTTATTATGAGGCAAAGAGTTATTCAGCATAGCTGGGCCCTGCACTAAGAATCTTGAGGCTTCATCGATACGAGGGCACAAGTAAGTGAGGTGATCTTCCTTACAAAACTTGCAAGAAAATTTAACCTTACGATTAGGTTGCTTGTCCCCCCCTAGTATTATGGGCATTCTTGTCATTAGTATTATCATTTTCATTCCTATTCCCACCATTACGATTGTTCTTACCCTTCTTTTTATTCCTTCTGGGTTGCCGGTTACCCTTCTGGTCCTACGATTGCACCAAAAGCACATTCGTCATTTGGGGGGGTTGAGACAAAGCTGTGGCTTGTCCCGAAGTAGATTGGTTGATTGACAATTGGATGACCTGTTTCACAACCGAATCCACAGGTTTAGCACTCGCACAACCAACAATGCCATCAACATGTGGTCCAGTTTTAACTTTGGGGTCGAAACTAGAACGCAGAGCATTGGGAATGATCTCATATAACAAATCAGATTGAGAATAAATCAAATCCAATTCCTGTGCCCTAAAAAATGGTTTGTTCCTCATTTTGCACTCCAGATGTAGAAACATCCTTTGCTATATAAGGCAATAATGACTTAAGGAACCATTCGAGGAGGAATTCTGGCGGTATAGAGGCTTTAATCAACCTCTTCCATCTATGCCACTCTTGGATATTGTCTGAGATATGTGTGGATTTATCTTGCTGAAATGTCGACAAGAGTTTCGTACCAATGTCGTAACACATTGGTAGCTGGAAGTGGTTAAGAAAATTCATCGCTAGGTCATCAAACAAAGTGAATTCCCCCCTAGGTAACTCTATATACCATTTCACAGTAGGCCCTGTAAGGGTGCATTGAAACAGAATTAAACGGATCAAATATTGGTGTAAGGAATTTGAAGAGCACCATAGGTGAAAGGTATTAACATGTTTTCTTATATCCTCTCCCGGTTTGCCCTCGAATTTGGGTATGTCCGAGGAAATCCTAGTAGGGACAGCCGGCCAAGCCGGGTCATGAGCTACAGGATCGTTCGTCAATCTTGACAAGTTAGGAAGATTTAGTGTTGTGAGGAAAGGGATCCAAGGATGAGTAGGTCAATGGACCACTCCCTGATAGTTCTAATTCACATAGGTCTTATTACCATAACCACCATGGCCTTGGCCATAGTGTCCTCCTCCTGTTTGACCCGTATAGGGTGGCATGGAAGCACCATAGTGTGGTGTACCTTGACTATTCAAGGATACAAAGTCATAATTTGGAGAGTAAGTGGGTTGTTGATACCCGTACCCATAAGGTAAATAACCCTATCCATACTACGTCCCATAATAAGGTCCATAATTCATCGCATGAGATGTCCCATGAGACATTTCGTAAGTAGGAATATACACTCTGGAAGTAGGAATATACATTCTGTAAGTAGGAATATACGCTCTGGAAGTAGGAATATACATTCTGGAAGCAGGAATATACGCTCCAGAGGTAGTAACATGACCTCTAGAAGTATGAACACGACCACCCGAAACAACGGGCGGTACTTGAACCTAAGACACAACTGGTCGAGTAACAGCAGTACAGACATGACTCGTACCAACATTCTGGCCCGAAGGACCATGTAAATGAGGTGGAGGGTGAACATTTTAAGAACTAGGGATAGAGGACAAAGGGATCTATGAAATTATGTATGTGTTGTTCCCTATAGTCACTCGTCTTGGATTTGGGATCCTAATAAGATCACTACCCCTAGGCCTAGCAAGAATATGTGATGTAGCTTCCACCACCGAGATGGAAGGTGCAATGTGACTTATGCTCCCAAACCTCTCCACATGGTAAGGAATGAGAGTGCCCCCAGGCATAGTGTTAGGCTCAAACTTCGGCTTGACATGAAATTCCAAATCATGTGTGGGAAAACCAGACATACCATAACTACCATAACTAGTGCTCATGGGTTCACAATGAGTCTCATCATCTTCTGGAATTCCATACTGATGATGTGTCAATGGGGGATCAATACTAAAGTAAGTAGGTCTATCATGAAAAGTACCTATCTCATAAATTATAGGACCTAAATCAGTCAAATCAGGTGAAGGATCATAGTTAGGAGTAAACTCCCCATCTTCCACTTGAACTAGAGAAAGTGTTTCAAGAATACCTTCAACATGGTCTCCCATCATGTGTGAATCAATATGCGAAGTAGTCTTCCTGGACTGTCTATCTCTCTCTCCCAAAAGAGGAGGAGATGTAGAAGGTGGAAGTCCTGTTAAACGACGAGAATGATGAGGCACCACACTCAAATCCACAATGACTAAAAAAATGTAAAAATACTCTCTAACTACGCAAATCCTAGGCAAGCTAACATGCACAGAGCATACACCAATAAAATCTAAAGCCAAACACAAGCAATAAATGGTAGGATAAATGAGCTCCCGAATGAAGCAGGTATGTCTTGCCTAGGATAGGCTTGAGACTCCCATACACAACAAGCAGAGGTACGTAACCAATTATTGTGTCCTTTAGCTTCAACGCGTAAAGCGACTATGCTGTCCGACCCCAACCTAGCTGGGACACCTGCAGAATAACCCCCACAGAGTACCCCCTCAATATCCTAGGTAAGGCCACTAAGGTCACCTTAATATAATCAATGCTCAGGCGGACAATCGCAAGCGGTATTGACCGTATGGACAGGGTATCAAAGCCCGAAACTCTCGAAAGAGCCCCCAGATACGAATACAATTCTGGAAATATATCCGGTGCTACTTAGTTATGACTAGGGGTCATCCCAATCAATAACCGCTCACACTACTTCGTGCTTAACTCCCTTTTGAGAGGAGGATCCTGAGAAACACTAGTTATAACAAGGAATTTCACACACTCACTTGGACAGACACATACATGTTGTTGTTTAGTGGTCTTGGATAATTTACTCACAATGAACTATTCCAAGACCCTAAAACCTCATCTTGTTGGTGAACCCTATCAAATAAAATAGTGTAGTTCATTTTAATTAAGTTTTGATTTTAATTGGCTTTATTACTCAAAAGAGGTATATGGTCGTGCAACTAATGGCGTTATGACACAACATGAAGCAAAATGCACACCTAACAATCAATGCAAATGCATTGTGTCCATGAAAAATAGGGTATGCTACTACGTGAAATGTACAATTTTCTTCGAATGATAAATGCAAGTTTTCCTATATGAAATCCTGGCTAATACTTCAAAGCAAATCTAGTGCAAGTACTATGCAAAATGCAAGATGTAATGCATAATGATAATCAAATATTTTTGGATTTTTTGAAATAAAAATGAGATCGTAAAGCAAAAGAATGGTTCTACAACCCCCAGACTCTGCAAGCACACTCAAGCAGCACTCAAGCAAAGCACTTAGGTAAAATAAATCTAATGCACTAATCCCAAAACAAAAAATCGAAAATGTAATGACAAGAACATTCTTCAAAAAAGAAATTTTACCCTAAAAAAAATGTCTCTGGTCAGAAACAGAGGTGTATACAGACCCTAACAGTATCAAAGGAGACTCAACAATCATCCAAATTCACCCAGCAACAATCAATCTTCCTCTAGAAGGAAAAACTAAGGGCATACATGACTGTTCGTAGTAAACCCGTGTGTGTACACAGATATAGAAGTGAAACCCATGTATATACGTGATTGTGAGTTAAAAACTCATGTATAGGAAGAAAGGTGCATAAAAATAAAGGCAAACAGACAAGCTAAGACAAACTTCACACCAATCAGACACTACCAGGCAAACATGCCCCCAGACCCAACACAGAAACAGAGAAAAAAGAGCAATTCAGAGTCATTGAATGTGGATAGAAAACCCCCAAAGGACAACCACTAGGAACTCCCCAGCAGAGTCGCCAATTCTATTATAGAGAAAAATTCCTATGGCTTGGGGTACCACAACAGACATCTTGACTCTAGAATTCAATCCTTTCCAATATGCAAGAGAAATCAAACATCTAACACTAAAGGATCAGACCTCGTACCTTATTCTGGATGGTTGAAGTAGATCCCCATTGAGCTTTCCAACTTCGGCTTGAATTGATGAATCACTTCCTCAACAACAAGTAAACAAGACAATCATACTATATATATTGGTGTTAGATCTACTCTAGCATATATAATCAACAATGTATAAGCATTTGAAATCATCCATGGATAAAATATTCATTCAAACATACATTATTGGACAGGAAAATATATTTCTATTAATATACAATCAGATATTACAATGAATACAACCTTTGTTGGCACGTTTGCGAATCGAAGAAACTAAATCCCCCACTTGGGCCTCCACCACCTCAATCCTCCATCTCTCAATAGCAATCTCACAAGCAAAAGGAAAGCTTGGGAAGAACACCAAAGTTCTCCAAGGGATAAAGGGATGCATACTCAAGCACAAGTTCCGGTAACAATGGACTATAGTTTCTTTGCTCTCAATTCTCTTATGCCTTCAATGTATCCAAAGAGTTCCTTATATAGATTTTCAATGGGGTAATGAAAGGTCAAATCCGAGTGATCTCAAGGAATATGGAAAGCCAGGAGACAAGTGAGTTAGATCCATGTCAAAGAAAACTCCAAAAGGATTTGGATTTTGTACACATCCCAATATACGCATTTTTAAGGGTCAAACCCGCATATATACGCGATAAGGGGTTTAAAAGTTGCATATAGCAATTTTCACATGTTTATAGGGATGGTCTAGGAAACATCAAAGGACAAAAAATGGTCCAAGGGGTCTAAGGAGTCCGCAGAGGGACAGGGGAAGCCCATACAAGTGTGATTCACCTGGAGCGGTAAAATCAGCTATAACAGGGTCACACTTTATGAAAAAGCTCACCACGGGTTGTTTTTAAGCTCTTTTCCAGCCTTCTCATCAAGAAAATATTGCCGAGCAAACTTGGTTTCGTTCATGCTCATAAAATTATTTGAATGACCTTCTAGTCAGTATAGGTTTAACCTTTTCCAGCCTAATTGGACTACCAATGGTAAAGAAGTCTCTCAAATCCTAAAGGATGGGTGAGCTCTCCTATGTATACTTTTATCCTTTTTTGAGCACAGGAGACTACCAATGAAAAAGAGCCCCCACTGGAGTCTTCTTTGTGCTTTCAGACTCTCTAAAATTGAAATCACCATCTAACATTTACTTTCTCGGGCTCGCAAAAAATCCATGAGATCGTACCACAATGGTGTCCCTAGACACCACCCCATAGAAAATAGTTTGGCAGCATTCCCACATTGGGTTGCCTCTGTTCAGAGTACTCTGCAATGTGTCTTCCTTGGACCCCATCAATATCAAAATTGTCTACCTCCTCCAAGTATTTCCCATCTGCAGCGACATTCCCAATATTACAGCTATGATCCCATTCCCATGAGTCAAGTTTCATTTGCTTCCTAGTCTGCCCTGTCATCATACTCTGAACAAAGGAAGTTTGAGTCTCCCACACTCCCCCTACCCCTATTCAATTTTTTCCCTCCCCCTCCCTTCCCCCATTTAGTGGGTCAGTCTACAGATTGTCTCACACCTTTCGATTATCTCCCTCGCGCCCCTAGTTAAGGAAACATCATTGCCTTGACTAGGGGTAGGTATCCCTCTGTCGATGCCAACTCACATATTCTAGAGGATTGAACCAGAGGTCCCTGTATCCTAGTTTCATTAACCTCATTGATGAGTTCCTTGGACCACTTGAGAGGAGTCCTTAGTGCCTCTCAGGATGGTTGTTTCTCACGTGCTCAACTTCAACTACATCATTGCACCGTGGATATTTGTACAGGGTTTGGTCTGTACAGTACTTGGTCGAAGACCCCGGATGACACTTGACTCTAGCACATTGATGAGTCTACTCAAGGGACCTAAATAGTTTCATGTACCTTGTGATTTTTGGGTTGCATTGGAGACAATGATCAAAATCCCCAGCAGTGCTTCTATATAGATTCATGATTGATGCAGCATACTTGTACCACAGAGACTCCAACTCTCCATGAGTAAGTCCATACAGCTATGTACCATTCCAGATCCAGTAGTTTATCATCCATGAAAATATAGCATTCCATGAGAATGCCATGGGTCCAATGTACCAGTTCTTTAGATCAACATTGTATTCAGCCTCACATTGAGGCAACCATTATTGTATCATCAGTTGTATATGATCGGAACTTGTATTATAGATCATAAATAAAATTATTCTTTTGACATTTTTACAAGCATGGGGATGTTAGTTTTTCATCATATAAGCTAGCATTATGATCTTAGGATCTTTTCACTGAGAGAATAACAAGCACAGCAATAAAACATAAGCACATCACAAGAGACAAGAGACAAAAAGAGTTTTTCTCGGGGAAACCATAAAGGATAAAACCCCACAACTTCCTCAGAGATAGAATCAGAACCAAAACAGTAAAATCCCAAAATAGTAAGATGCACTCTCGACAGCAGTAGTCTTCTTCTTGTCTAGTCCCAGTGTATTTCCTTCCTCACTAATGCGCCACACTTGAGTGAGTGAGTGATTTGTTGCAAGTGATAAATAGAGAGAATCTCACACTTTATTTATATTCTTCCATTCACTTAAAGTGCACTCAATCATGTCAGTCCAACTTAACAATTACTTACTAGAGCCTACATCTCAATGAGTGTATAATAACCCTAGTGCCCCGAAACTGTGGGGACTTTAACAATGACTTGAAGAGACTTTTTTACATTATTAATCCTCCCGATCAGAACATCGGGGCATGAAAACATGACTCAAATACATAATAGAAACATCCTGGAATAAACATTGGGTTACAATACATACGATACATAGATGAATACATTCCGAAGTTACAAATACATCAACACTCCCTCTTAACTAGGAAGGTATTCTTTCGACACAATTTTCAGCACTGGTCTTCTTCTCTGTATCAACTGGATCATCTCGTCATTTGCATCTTGAGTCTTCTGATTCTTCAAGTCATATTCATCTTCAAGTCATCTTCACTGGATCTGGATCATCTCTCGATCTGGATCAACATCACTGGACTGGATCTGGATCATCACTCGATCTGGATCAACACTGCTGGATCATCATCACTGGATCTGGATCATCACTCGATCTAGATCATCGCTGGCTGTCATCACTGGATCTCAATCATCACTCGATCTGGATCATCCCTGGTGCTATCTCATGATTCTTCTCGTCACAGGAAGTTCTACAGAGCCATCCCTTTTTCATGCTGGTTGTAGGCCTACCCATCATGTAGGTCTTCGCCAAGCACTTACATCTAACCTACTCATTAGAAAGGCATGCCCAACACTTACATCTGATCATATAGGAACCAATCCTATAATCACATCAGAAAGGCCCAGCACTCACATTCACCAGCATGATAGGACATCACATCACTAACATCTATGAAAAGGCTAAGCACTTACATCTGACCTACTCGTCAGAAAGGCACATCCATCCAAACATGAACACATCCTATCACAGTGATGGAAGACTGCCATCTAGACAAGAACACATCCTATCACAGTGATGGAATATTTTCCCACTTTCATCCAGACAACAACACATCCTATCACAGTGATGAAAGACTCCCATCCAGATAAGAACACATCCTATCACAGTGATGGAAGACTCCCATCCAGACAAGAACACATCCTATCATAGTGATGGAATATTTTCCCACTTTCATCCAAACAATAACACATCCTATCACAGTGATTAAAGACTCCCATCTAGACAGGAACACATCCTATGACAGTGATGGAAGATTTCAGCACTTACATCTGACCTACTCGTCAGATTGGCATGCACTCACATTTGACCTGGTAGGAACTGAATCCTACACCCTTGTCAGAATGGCCCCCAGTCCTAGACTGAGCTACCTGGTAATGGACCAGGTGCCTCCACTCTCTTGGAGAGTGGCAGTAGCCCTTACATCTATCCTACTCGACAGAATGGCCAGCACTCACATCTGACATGGAAGGAACTAAATCCTTTAGCCATGAATAGAATGGCTCTACCCTTACATCTAACCTGCTCGTCAGAATGGCGGTAGCCCTTACATATGTCCTACTAGACATAATGGCCAGCACTCACATCTGACATGAAAGGAACTAAATCCTTTAGCCATGAACAGAATGGCTCTGCCCTTACATCTGACCTTCTCATCAGAATGGTGATAGCCCTTACATATGTCCTACTTGACATAATGGCTAGCTCTCACATCTGCCATGGGAGGAACTTAATCCTTTAGCCATGAACAGAATGGCTCAGCCCTTATATCTGACCTACTCATCAAAATGGCTCTCTCAGTCCCTAAATGAGTGTTCCTGGTAACTGACCAGGTGCCTCCATTCCCAGAATGGCAGTCAGCACTCATATCTGACATGGAAGGAACCAAATCCTCTCACCATGATAGAATGGCTCAGCCCTTACATATGACCATGGAAGGAACCAATCTTCTCACCATGTCAGAATGGCTATGGGTCTCATCACTTTCTCTTGGAGGGAACCTCAATCTGGAGAACACCAAGTCTCTCTCTGAAGTACTCGAACTTCAGCCTAGCCAATGGCTTCATCAATACATCAGCTATCTATTCCTCCGTCGCAACATACTGGAGCTTCACTGCTCCTCTCTACACCATATCCCTGATATAGTGATACTTGATCTCGATATGCTTCGACTTGTCATGGAACACTGGATTCTCTGACAACTTCATGCAACTCTGGTTGTCACAATATATACAAGTAGCATCCATCTGGAGATCAAATATATCAGAAAGTAGCTTCCGCATCCATACTGCCTCACAACTAGCTAAACAAGCTGCGACATACTCTGCTTCAGCTGTACTCAGTGCCACATAGGATTACTTCCTACTAAACCAAGAGATCACACCTGATCCCATACTAAAGCAACATCCTGAAGTACTCTTCCTGTTGATGGCACTGCCTACCCAATCTGAATCAACAAAACCTTCCAGGTTAATATTTTGATTCGCATCGTACTTGTGACCATAATCAAATGTACCCCTGCATGATTTGCAATCATCAGGTGAACATGTTCACAGCAAAGCAAATATCTGGTCTCAGGTACATCAAGGACCCAATCATCTGATGATACATCGTAGCATCAACCGTCTCTGATGAAGCAACACTCAATAGCTTCAGGTTCGATGCCATAGGTGTGGCCATAGTCATGCAGTCCATCATCCCAAACCTCTTTAGGATCTCTACTGCATACTTCCCTTGTCCAAGGAAGATTCCCTCCGCACTCTGCCACACCTCCATGCCTAGAACAATAGTGCATCGACACATAATAGGAGCATCACTGGTCTTCCGCCTTCATCCTTGAAGCAAAGGTTGGAATCCATTTTAATCTCAATAAAGCCTAGAGTCATCAGTAATCTTCCCATCCTATCGTACCATGTCGAACCTCAGGATATTCTGTAGTCACTCCCTCTGAAGCGGAGCATCATACTCCCTCTGTCTTCTATACTCTATGCACTGAAACATTCTATACCAGAGTGACAAGTAGCTTCCTATGCTACTAATATTCTATGTGACCATCTAGTGTATAGAATTGCATCTTCAACCTTGTAGAAAAGGTTAATATCTTCATCAATATCATCATGTATGTGTTTCCCATGGGTGTCTTCTGAACTCGTACAATGCCTTCTTTCATGAGAATCCTTGTGCTACGAATCTTGCTTTGTATCCCACGATGTTTCTGTCTATTGCATGATGGAACTATGAACTTCTCTTCATGAGTCGATACTGCATCCTAGACATCATTCTTCTTGAACTGGTCTTCCCTTTCTTCTTGGTGGTTGGAAGGTTCTACATCAATGATTTCACTGCACTCATCATATTATTTTGAAATGTCGTCACTTGCTCTTCGAAACAAGTCTTCATTCTTCTTTGCTTGTAGGCGATTATGTATGCGGTCTTTCCTACAAGTCAAATGCAGTTGTATGGTTAGAACATTTCATAAGGAATATTCATACTGGCAAATACTTATGCATAAATATATGATTATGCAACTACTTTAGCCAATACAACATTCATCCATATCTCACTGAAACTTTCTAGATGCCTTCCATCTCTACCAGGACAACATTGAGATTGTGCACTAATCCAATATGTCAGCAAAGAGGTTTCATTCTAGATGAGTAGTAATGGAGAATTTGTATAGCAGCATGAGCTACTTACCCATCACATGCATATTAGTAGTATACTATCGTTAATGCAAACATCCTATCATGCATGATACAATAACTGAATATAAACAAATGCATAACAAAACAATATCATGAAATGACAATTGAATACTTATCTTTATTTGTTTCGTGGGTAGAATACTTCTTGAGTCTTCAACTTCATCGTCTTCTTCATTCATAATAGCATCATTTCTTATCCAAAATATGAGGTGGATAAGAAGTTCTTCAAGAGTTGAGTTCTTCATATTCCTCATTGCTTGAGGGATCTTCTTTGGATGGTAAGAGCTTGGTCTTCATTTGCTCCCATCTTCTCTTCTCTTCTTATGAGTCGAGCTTCTTCTTCTTCTCGAAGTCTACTAAAAGTAATCACTTCCTTCTGCCACACATTCCTTGCAAGAACGAATCCCATGATACTGGGAGGCTATTCAAGGTGGCCATCACCACTTCTGCATTCTTCACTTCTTCTTTTACCACTTCAAGTTGTTCTTGATGGTCTCTGCATTCTGGATCTTCACATTCTTCAACTAGTTTCTCAAGGTCATATTCTGATTTCTGTTCTTCCCTTCAAATAGCTTGGTCAAGGAATCAAACATCTTTTCTATCTTTAAGGAAGACACTTGTGGTACAAGTTGATCCGTGACTGAATCAATCATGATCTTCTTGGCCTTGACCAAGTTCTTCTTATGTAAGGCTTCTAGCCTCATCTCCCTCTGAAACTAGAACCTCTCTACTCATGTAGGTGTCCAATTCATTTTCTTCAGAGAGATCAAATATTTCTATGCTTGGAAGTTATGAACTTCATCAAGCTTATCATCAATCTGATTACTTTGAAATGAGAACCTCAAATGAAAATAGCAATAGATTAGATCTTACCGATTTGAGGTGTCCGTCCTAGTTCCGGAGCTGGCTGATCTAGGGTTTGTCATAGAAACCCTAATTTTTTGAACTTGGAATCTTTCAGATCTTATTGTATATATATATATATATCTCTTCAAATGGACTTGTCCAATGTACTCCTTTTTTGAAAATAGTGGAAGGAAGCTCCCGGAACAGGAAGCCCTAATTTTCCAATTTCTTCTGCAGAAATGCCTGTTACTGTTTCTGTGATATCTCCGAAATTACTACTTCTATGTGTCTGAAATTTTTCACTGAGGTAAATTCACATGTCCCTGATCTAACAACGTAGGTTTCATCAGAATTTGTTTCACCATTTGGGATTTATGATCCTTTTCCCAAGGTGGCCTGTTACAGGACTGTTCAGAACAGCAAAGTTGTATGGCATTCCACGTGTCACCGGTTCATCTTCTGAGTCTTATATTCAGACCACCGAAATTAAATTCCATGAAATTTATGGAACATCTTCAGGAATTCCATTTGGACCTCTGTAGCCCAATATATTGCAATTCTCCCCAGGTGTCCCGTTTATGGATGATTTATGGAATATGATGGAACCCTAACTTTGAGGGATCATATATCCCAGAATATAGTGAATATGAGGCTAAGTTTTGGACACAGTGTTCATCAGGATTTTATCTTCTCCCCCTGAAATTTTCAGCTTCTGAGACTTTGTAAACCTCGGAATATAGCGACTGTACCAAAACATATCAGTTTTAGTATTTAGGGTTTTTCCAGCTCAGGGTCAAACTAGGGTTTGACTTTCGCGGAGTTTCGCCCAACCAAATTTCTTGATCCAGGTCTCTAAAATTAGGTTTTTATGAGGAGAACAATCCTATGCTGGTATCACTCAAAAATTCTTCTTCTATAGAAATCCCTAATTTCCACATCAAAAACTAAAAATGCTCAGAATCAAATTCCGCTTCGACAGAAAGATGCACCCTTCAATGGAGAGTCATCCTAGCATACTTTTGCGGATATATTGTGGAGAGAGACCCAAAAAGTAAGAAGCCCTAGATTTTGTAGCTGTGCAATGTCTTCTTCTCAGGTTAGCTCTGATACCATGTTAGTTTTTCATCATATAATCTAGCATTATGATCTTAGGATCTTTTCACTGAGAGAATAACAAGCACGGCAATAAAACATAAGCACATCACAAGAGACAAGAGACACAAAGAGTTTTTCTTGGGGAAACCATAAAGGAGAAAACCCCGCAACTTCCTCAGAGATAGAATCAGCACCAAAACAGTAAAATCCCAAAACAGTAAGATGCACTCTCGACAGCAGTAGTATTCTTCTTGTCTAGTCCCAGTGTATTTCCTTCCTCACTAATGCGCCACACTTGAGTGAGTGAGTGATGTGTTGCAAGTGATAAATAGAGAGACTCTCACTCTCTATTTATATTCTTCTGTTCACTTAAAGTGCACTCAATCATGTCGGCCCAACTTAACAATTACTTACTAGAGCCTACATCTCAATGAGTGTATAATAACCCTAGTGCCCCAAAACTGTGGGGACTTTAACAATGACTTGACAAGACTTGTTTACATTATTAATCCTCCCGATCAAAACATCGAGGCATGACAACATGACTCAAATACATAATAGAAACATCCCAGAATAAACATCGGGTTACAATACATAAGATACATAGATGAATACATTCTGAAGTTACAAATACATCAACAGGGGATGCCTGCCTCATCCATATACATGTCACACATTATTTGTATCTCACCCATTGATGGGAACCATATTAATACAAAAACCAAAATCCACCTTGCCCCAGCCCCAGAAGCACCACCTCTCCGTAGTAAATCCTATGATGTCCATCGGCCATACATTGAGCTCCTGCCATCACACATCAGGGGTCAATCTGTTAACCCAAAAAATCCCTCACTCAACTCTCCATGGCCTACACCACCCAAGGACACCATCTCACGACTCTCATATCACTCCATTAGACCCCCACACCCTCAAAATGGCTTAAGAATAAAGAAAAGGGCTTAAAAAACCCCAAAAGGAGCCTAAAATACTCTCCTAGGAGCTAAAGCCCCCCAAAAGGGGCTAAAACCCTAAAATGAGCTAAATTTAGGGTGGAAGGGACTAAAATTCCAAAAAAGGGGCTAAATCTCGGACCAAGGGCTTAAAACCCTAAAACCCCAAGAAAAAGCTATAAAAGGAGGGTGGGGAGTCACTCTAAAAGGCACACCTCTCTTGCATACTGTTATGCTACCTGTGGATGCCTTGAGACACCTTTGCCTCTCAAGCCACCCACATCCCTCTCTCTTCCACTCATTTCCCTCATTGAGCCATAGCTCCTCTTCCATTGCTGAGTGAGATAGGGAGGTGCTTCCTTCCAGCCAGGGCATGGTGGCCCATTTCACCAAAGGAGGTATAATCTTGTTGTTTTTCATTCATTTTTATAGATTATTTGTTTTCTAACCCTTGTTTATTTGCAGGTTTGTTTATTAACATGTTTTGTAGGTTTGTTTTTGCTTAATAGATTGTTTGCAGGTTGCCAAGGCGAATCCCTAACAATGTTTGTAGAGGGGCTCACGGCCATTATTTTCTTTCTATATTTACTTTCTACATTTTCCACATGCAGGAACCTACCCTTCTATCCTATAGACAGAAGGGAGCCATTCCTGCCCCTCTAGCAAGGAGAAATCCCTACTACAATAGTGTTGTTCAATGTTTTGTTTCAAGTGGACAATGTTGCTATAAGTATTTTAGTAAATGATTGATGCATACATGTTGTACGAATTGGATAATTTAATAATTAAATTTTTTTGCATGCACCCTTGTACTTATTTTTTAGTCTATGATATATGCTTAGGCAGATCAATAATTGCACTTATGTTTTGTTGGTTATAATATGGGATTAGTATAAAATTTGGGAGGATATATTGTTGCTATAAAAACTATACAAACATACAACCCAT
>LPNX010102452.1:0-10109 GCA_001517045.1 Pseudotsuga menziesii | reverse complement strand
ATTGGAACAATTTGGCTTCTTGGAAGGCAGATTGATTCATGAAACTATTGGGGTGGCCCAGGTAGGATTACACAGTATGAAAGTCAAAAATATAAAAGGAGCCATTTTTAAAATTGACCTGGAAAAGGCATTTGACAAGGTAAGATCGCTTTATCTTCATTTTATTTTAACGCACCTGGGTTTTGATATTGCATTTATGAGATGGATTCTGAGCTGTATCACCACTGTCTCCTTTTTGCATCTGATCAATGGTGCAGTCTCACCATTCTTCCATGCGGAGCATGGGCTTCGACAAGGCTGCCCAATGTCGCCTCTTTTATTCCTTTTGGTGGCTGAGGGTCTTAGCCGTGCACTAAAGGAGGCGATAAGGCTCGGCAATTTCACTAGGCTGCAATTTGCACAGAACCTCCACATCTCACATTTGCTCTTTGTTGATGACATCTTGATCTTTTGTTCGGGCTCAGCTAGGGATTTATGTGCTTTAGATGATATTCTCAAGCTCTTCTCTAAAGCAACAGGAATGGACATTAACGTTGGCAAATCCATGGTCATCCCCTATCTCTTATACAGGGAGGAATAAAGGGTATTATCGGAACTTTTCCCTTTTCATAAAGTAGCTTTTGAACAGGGTATACACTATGTGGGATTCTTTATAAAACCTAATGACTATCGGAAGCAGGACTGAGCCTGGTTGCTGGAAAAACTGGACAAGCGACTCAAACTGTGGTGTCATCGCTTGCTATCGAGGGCTGGCAGGCCCAGTGTACTCGATGACATTGGCCTGGATCCCCTAGGGTATAATCGAGAAGGCTCGCCGCATCTGCTTTCATTTTCTATGGAGTGGGGTGTGCTTAGATTCAAAATTCGAATAGCTTGCTCAACGTGCTTGTGGTATTAGCATCAGGATAGTTTCTTCTCTTTCGAAACCTAGCCTCCTTGGTGAATGGAACTAATGTGTACCTATTCTCTTGATTAAAATAAAAACAAAAAACATTGAAACTCTAACCTATTATCCCTGATTAAAAGAAAAAAAAAACATTGAAACTTTACTCAGATGAAAGTGACATCTCAAATTCAAACTCCCAAACATTCAAATTTTCAAAATTGATACTTTATATAATAGAGAATAAAGTGACATCTCACATTCAAACTCTCACAAATTCAAATTTTGTTAAGGAGGATTTTTTTAAAAGCATTTAAGATTTTGTTAGATATTTTGGGAAGGTTCTAGAAAGGAGGAAAAGGCAGGAAAAAAAACTATCCGTTGAAGGTATGTGTTGAAAGAAATGCATATATATATGGAATTTCACCTAGATTAACATTTTCCTCCTCCTGTGTCTATGGTCTAAATTGGAATGGCTGTGTGTTCGGGTGTCTGAGTTTGAATCTCGGTCAGTTTGATTCTTGATGGATGAGTCTGGATCTGAGTCATGTTTTCCTGTGTGATTGATAAAGGAGGAGGTTAGATATCTACTGCCAAAGACTGCGCAGGAGGCCTCTCAGGTAATCTGTAAATATTTTCAACCTCGCCATGGCGGCCACAGAAGAAGCATGCGCAAGAGGCCGCTCAGTTAATATGTAAATTATGCAAGGTAATATATAAATTATGTAAGGTAATTTGCTAGATTATACGTGTCTTTAGGCCTTAAAATGTTTGCTAATATAAATTACTGGTATTTGTGCAAGAAAAAGGGTAAAAAATAGAACTGTGAGCCTAGGTTTGCTCGCTCATCTGAAAGATGTCTATCATTGGCGCAAATGTGGAGAAAAGGAAGTGAAGAATAACCCCTTTCCCACGTTAATACTCCTTCTCAACTTTAATGTAAGTTCAAGTCTGTGTTATCTCTGTTGTTAAATTCAAAATGAATAAGATCAACCCATAGATAGAATGATGGTTGTTGGGCGTGAATCCATTACCCACAATACCTACATATATATTGATGGTTGTTGGGTTTGAATCCATTACCCACAATACCTACATATATATTGATGGTTGTTGGCTATTGGGTTCGATACGAAGCCATTACCCACCTTACGCACAAATCGATCGATGGTTGTTAGCTGTTGGGTTTGATACATAGACATTACCCACTTTAACCACAAATATATTGATGGTTGTTTGGTTCAATACATAGCCATTACCCACCTTACCCACAGATAGATTGATGGTTGTTTGGTTCGATCCAATTCCCTATCGGTAGACTTATTCGGTTTTTAAAATGAATTTGACTAAATTTCATGTTAACTACTTTCTCTGGGAAATCCACTCGACTCATATACATACGTCCAAAACTTTAGCGATATGTTCCTTACTTAAATGGTCATTTATTTAATTTTGTAGATTGGGATGGTCATTATCTTTTTCACTATTCTCACAATTGTAAGGTTTTATTGGTGATTTATGTTTTTGTTTCCTCAAATTCATGGTTGTACGGTTTTTGTTTCCTTCTATCCCATTACCCCATTGATTGATTGATGGTTGTTGGGTTTCTATTTCCTTCTATTCAATTACTCACATATTGATTGATGGTAGTTGGGTTCGATCCTTCTCCATATCAGTATACTTGGTTTTTTACAAGTAGAAAAAGTGTTAATCTTCTTTTGGCTGGTTTTTTTCATCTGTTTATCATTATCCATCATAAAAAATTCTAAAGGGCCTTTAAGAAATTAATCCGACCCTACCCAACTTCATAGGAAAGTTATGTGACACTACTTCATGATATATGTGTGTAGGAAAGTTATGTGACGCTACTTCATGATATCTGTGTGATGTACTCATAACAATTAAGACGGACTTTGTTGCAACAATGTGCTTTTACCATCTGCAAATTCTCAAAATTATTACAACCACCGAACATTACATTGGAGTTAGCTAATCGTTACAGTTTTGGAAAAAAAAATTGGGTCACTTTTGCAGAAATCTTGCGAGGAAATCTTTATTAAAATCATTATGCACTCAAAAAATTCCTCTATCAACGTATATCGACGTCTAATTTGTACTGGAAAAATTACCCAAACCATCTTTAATAGTCAGTTTATTGAGAGCACACAAATTAGAACACATACACCGATTTCCTTCTTTCTTCAATACCATGAACACTGGAAATGCATAAGGACTAGTACTAGGACAAATGACTGACCCCAATAGTTATTGAATAATCTAGTTTCATTCTTCTAAGAAAATGGGTGTTGATAAGGACATGAATTTGGGGGTTGATTTCCAAGAATCAAGGGAATACCATGATCATGCTCACTAGATAACGAGGGCAAACCACAGGGTGTGTTAAAGAATTGTTGATGTTTAGTTAAAAATCACTACAAGTCAAGGTGAATTTATGGGGTGGGGATATCCATCACTTGAATGGCATGGAATTGGGGAATGATGTTGGAGCGACTTTTCTTCTAGAGATTTCCCATGCATTGAGAGCTGATAATCATTGGAGAGGTTGAATGAAGTCCTTAGAGGGTATATTCTCAACCATTTGTATCAATACCCATGTGTATCTCCTTAAAATATATGGCGACTAGGACCAAAATGTGTGATCAATTTTCCCTAAGGACAACATCACAACCACCCATGTTGATGACGAATGTATGGCAACATATTGTGAAGTACTAAAAATAAGTGCCCACTATTGTTATTTTCCACGACCATACGTGAAGCACCATCGGAATTGGCATGATGCAAGGCGTGCCAAACATACATGACTAAGGGTGTATGATGAGCCCATATCATTTTGGAAGCCTTGATGGCCATGAGACAGACATGACAGTGTACTAGCGTGCAAGCTAGGAAAACTAAGGATGTCTAGTTGAATAGGATAGGGCAAACCAACAAGGAGTTGTATGCTAAGCTTGTCGGAGGATGGTGCGATTCAACATGATGTGTCAACCATGCTAGGACAATAGCGTTGATAGATGCAATGAAGGTATGTGTCCGGGTGGAGCCAAGACAAGATCTTCGAGCACCATATGGGATTGAGACTAGATGGGAGATATAATCATCAAATGTCGAGTAATCGGTCGTTCAAGTTTTGTTGGATCGGGGGAGGCAATGGCGTAGCATTGCCTATGGTTGGGTGGTGATGGTGCAACATCTCCTATGGTGAAATGGGCACTTGACATTCCACAAACTCTAAGGTGCCTAGATTGGGTTTAGCCACGAGGTTTCCATGAGGCATTTTCCGGGTGATACTTGCCCATCTAGAAAGTTCATGTCGATGCCCCACGACAGTATGGAACGTTCAAGAGGAAAAATGAGTTTAGTCCCATGCCATTATCCCTATCTGCAAGCACTTATACAAAAGAGATTCAAGTGCATAATTACCTATAAATCAAACATCATTAATGGTGATGAATTTTGAATCTTCCCACCTCACACCAACACAAAACATGTATTTTTGTGTTGTGTTCTACTACCATATCCTCACAAACATTAACTTGTCGAGTCTAACATTGAAGCTCTACTAGCCCACTGCATCAAGACTGAATGACGGACGCCCCGCACCGGAAGGTGCTCAACGAAAAAATATTGGCGTGTTCTTAGATTCAAAACTCGAATAGCTCGTTCAACGTGGTTGTGGTATTAGCATCGCGATAGTTTCTTCTCATCTGAACCCTAGTCTCATCAATGAATTCCACTAATATGTACCTATTCTCCTTGATTAAAATGAAAAAAAAACATTGTAACTCTAACATATTCTCCTTGATTAAAAAAAGAAAAAAAAAGAAAAAAAAATTAAAACTTTACAAAGATGAAAGTGACATGTCAAATTCAAAGTCCCAAACATTACAATTTTCAAAATTGATATTTTATTAAATAAACAAGTGCTACGTAGTAGCTAGTCCCTGCCGCTTACAAACAAGTGCTACAATATAAGTGCTACAATATAACATGGATAGCATAATTGCATACTAAGTGTCATTTAGTTTACACACTCAGTGTCATTTAGTTTGGATATAATTAAATTGCAAGTGAATTTCAAAAGAGTAAAAATAGTATAATATGGATAACATGAATAACCTAATTACATTTCAAGAAAATATACAACATATAATATGAAACAATCAATGATTCAAATTAATCAACAAAATCTAAAACTTTGCAATAAATATTTCATCCATTTAGAAACTATTACATGAGGCCATTTTAACAATTTTGATCTATTAAAATACCATGCACCATATTTTCATGAATTGTAATTTTAACAACAACAAAAAAAAGTAGTGCACCACATAGTGTACGGGTTGCTAACACAATGTCAACAATTATATTAAGTTTTAGTTTGAAATACATTAATCTGTATTTGTATTGTGCAAATTTTTTGTTAATTATTATATTGTAAATTAAATATATGAAATTAAAAATTAATAAAACCAATCCCAAAAACTAAACAATTTTATTTTTATTTTTAAAAAGTAACAATTATACAAACTTCAAAATTTAATTAAATTAATACACTTGCTGCAAATTATCTTAATATAATAAGAATACTAATCACATATAAAAACAACCATTAATTACTAGCATTCACCATTAGTTACACCCTAATAAAATTACTTACCTTAATAACATAGTTAATAACTAGTGAGATTGAACCATGATTGCACATATCCTATAAAATCCATAATGCTATGTATTATAATGCCATGTATTGATATAGCTAATTAAGTGTTCTATGCATTTTTTTTCACATGGTTTCTATTTATTGGTAATCATAGTAAGAGTATATGATACGAGTTATTAATATGGATCACCAATATTTTTTGATAATATAACATGCTTCTAGTTACTTTGAAATTTTTTGAAATTTGAGTGTGAAAATGATAAGTGGGAAGATCAAGTGTTCAAAATTTAAAACTAAATCATTTATCGGTTAAGCGGGTGTACATCGGGCACGAAAAATGGGTCAAAGGGCACTTGCCGAGGGTTACTTTTAAATATGGCAGAGGCCTCCAGTTTGGTCCTGCAAGATCACAATCTGCTCAAAATTGAGACCAATCCATTTCAAAAACCTTTGTTGCTTAGCATCCTTATGGCTTCCTGAATTAAGAGATTAAATAAATAAGAAATACACTCCATTTCCCAAACAAAGTCACCTAAAATTTAGGAGTTTGATTCCTGCTGAGCTGTTTTATTACTTTTACGGCTTCATTTAAGAGTTCAGTGTTGGGCAGAGGATTAACTAGTAATCGTACCCATTGCAGATGCAATTATAGCTATTAAATGATCCCATTCACATTAGTCTTTCCTATCATCATTTAGAAATAAATAAATGATCCACTTAAATTCCTTAATGAAATTGAAATTAAACCGTTTGTACTATATTGTAATGATTACGAAAAAAGATTTCAACTAATCACGAGAAATACAATTATAAATATATCACATTTATAAAATTAAAATTAATATTTATAACGTAAGAAATAATTATAAATATATCACATTTATAAAAATAAAAATTAATTACGTCGATAGGCATATATATGTTAGAATTTTCAGGTGGACTACAATCTATGCCTTTTCATCTACTCACGAGAATGAGACAAGTGTACTGTCCAGATTGATTCTATGGGCGTCATCCAAGATTAAAGGAGAATGAGACAAGTGTACAGTCCAGATTGATTCTATGTGTGTTGTCCAAAATTAATAATTAATAATTTCAAAAAAATAGAAAATAATTTAATTAACATGTGATAAGTAGAGTTAGTGATAGTTTTAAAAATTAAAATTAATCTTCAACTATTCCATTATTAGATACAACTACTAGCTTAGCTCCATCAATTATTAGATACAACTATTAGCTCAACTATAATGATTCTAGAACTATTAGCTTAACTTCAACTCTAATCAAAGTTTTATTGGATAATTACTAGCTTAACCATTATATGCAACTATTAGCTTAAGTCCAATGGTTCTACAACTATTAGCTTAAATTCAACACTAATCACTTAAGACTTAGTCCAAGTGCATTTGACATCTAGGAGTCTAGCTAATGTGCAGTCATGTAAGAGTCGAACTCCTAATAATTTCCTCTGAACTCGTGTGATAACTCCACTTGGTTGACTGGTATTGTGCAACTAATGTGACACTCGAACTCCACCTACCAATTGAGAGTCCAGTTAATGTGCATAAGGCTTACTCAAACTCCATTTGGAAGCTAGAAGTCACGATAACTCATAGCTCTTTTATTAACTACAATAAAGTTATATTAGCTCAACTATTAGATACAACTATTAGCTTAAGTTAAACTCTAATTACTTACGGCTTAGTCCAACTGCATTTGGCATCTAGGAGTCTAGCTAATGTGCAATCACGTAAGATCCCAACTCCTAATAAAAGAGTTCGAACTCCTAATAAATTCCTGTGAACTAATGTGATAACTACACTTAACAACATGGTATTGTGCAACTCATGAGACACTCGAACTCCGCCTACCAATTGGGAGTCCAGTTAATGTGCATAAGGCTTAGTCGAACTCCATTTGGAAGCTAGAAGTGAGGATAACTCAGAGATCTTTTATTATCTACAATAGATTTATGTTAACTTTTAAATTAACCATTAATCGTTTGAACTCCTAATAAACAATTATAAAAAAATAAAATATAGCTCATGTGATAACTACAATTTGTGGTAGTTGGAAAAAAATAAATAAAAATAGCTCATGTGAAAACTGAACTTAATGGCATGGTAATGTGTAGTCCATGTGACAGTTGAACTCCATCTAGCACCCCCAAGTCGAGCTAATTAGTCAAACTACATTTTACAGCTTGGAGAGTCGAGCTAATTAGTCAAACTACATTTTACAGCTCAGAGAGTTGAGCTAATTAGTCAAACTACATTTTACAGCTCGGAGTTGAAGTGACGTGCAGTTCATGTGATAGTATAGGTCCTAATAAAATCCTCTCAACTCCTAATAAAATCCTCTGAATTCATGTGTAATGTGAAACTCATGTGACACTCGAACTCCACTTACCAATTGAGAGTCGAGTTAATGTGCATAAGGCTTAGTCCAATTCCATTTGGAAGCTAGAAGTCAGGATAACTCGAAGCTCTTTAGCTCTTTTATTATCTACAATAAATTTATATTAACTTTTAAATTAACTGTTAATAGTTCGAAATCCTTATAAACAATTAAAAAAAATTAAAAAAAATAGCTCATGTCAAAAGATTGTTAATATGTATTAACTCCATTATCGCACAACAATTACAAGTAATGTTACCCAATTTAATGTGTGTAACTCAACTTAATGTGAGTAGACATTTGGCAATGTTTTTGGATTGTTCATTTATCAAGAAATATTATCTTGAAATTATTTCATCACTTTGTATTAATACTATTAACCTAGATGATAAAACTGTTTTTATTACACAATAAGATTTCTACTTTATGAACCAATCAAACACAAGATAATTATAGTTATAAAAATAAAAATTGATATTTATAATGTTTACCTTCAAGTAAATTTTTGGTCGAAAAAGTTGTTAATACATAGTCAACTGCTTTATCTATTGCATTATATTCCTGCCTGCCGTAAGGATATTAATAAAATGACATCTCACATTCAAATTTTGTTAAGAGATAATAATAAAGTGCAATCTCACATTCAAATTTTGTTAGGAGGAAGTATTTTTTTGAAAAGCATTCGCTTTTTTGAAACTTCTAGAATCTTTTAGAAAAAGACAAAACCAAAAAAAAAAAGATATTCGTTGAAGGTAGGTAGGTGTTGAAAGAAATACATATATAGAATTTTACCCAGCGTTTTACATTTTCCTCCTCCTCTGTCTATGGTGTTCCTCCTCTGTCTATGGTCTGTGCTTGGTGTCTGAGTCTGGGTATGTTTGTCTGATTCTTGATGTCTGAGTCTGGGTCAGGCTCAGTCTGATTCTTGATGTTTGAATGTCTGGGTCTGGGTCTGTCTGAGTCATGTCTGTGTGTGATTGATAGAGGAGGAGGAGGAGGTTAGATATCCGCTGTTAAACACTGCGCAGGAAGCCGATCAAGTAACAGGTATCCTGGTGGTCCTGCCTGGTTTTAAGCATGAAAGGTTAGTTGAGGGCGATGCTGCCTTTCCCACCTCTCTTGCTGCTCTCACCTCCGCCTTTGCTGTTGGGTTCATGTCTGCCAACGAACTAGAATCGTGAGAAGGAACATGCCTTGATCAACTGCTCTGTTCTGATACCAACTGACAGCCTTGCCATGGCGGCCACAGAAGAAGCCTACTCAGGAGGCGGCTCAGCTCAGGTAATCTGTAAATAATGTATGGTAATCTGTTGGATTAAGCGTGGTTTCAGGCCCTAGATTGTTTGGTAATATAAATTACTGTTTTATACCGGTATTTGTGCAGGAAAGAGGGTCAAAATGGAACAGCCAACCTAGTTTTGGTCGATCATCTGGATATGGAGAATAGCCCCTGCTCAATACTCCTCAATTTTAATGTAAGTTCAAATCTCTTTGCTTAATTCAAAATGAATGAATAAAAAAGATTGATTACCGGCGATTGGCTGTTGGGTTCGATGAAGAACCATTACTCACAAATAAATTGATGGCTGTTGGGTTCGTTTGGAGGAATTACCCACCTTACCCACACCCACAAATATATGAATGGCTGTTGGGTTCGATAGGGAGCCATTACCCACCTTGCTGTTGGGTTCGATCCAGCTCTGTATGGGTAGACTTAGTCGGTTTCTAAAATTTCTTTCAACAGCCCAACCAACGATCTTGTTGTCCTCTTGACGTGTATTCTGTCCTTCGATTTCAGATTTGTCGTGTCCTGTTCAAATCTCTAAACTTTCTGAAATACATACTGCGTTGTTACACAGCCTTTAAGCTTTTAGATTTAGACACCAAACATGCCAGCTTGTTGCACAGCTTTTAGACTTAATAATTAAAATAATTTTGAGGCTTCAAAACTTTAGAATTAAAATAATTTAGAGGCTTTATAATTGAAATAATTTAGATTCTCTCACTTGGGGTTTTGTCAAGGTCTTTAGATTCCATCCATGATTACAATCTACAGTGTAAGTTTGCAAGCTTTCCAAATTGTAACAATGTCTATAATATGGGATATCTGGATTTATGAAGCTTCATATTTTTCTCTCATAAATT
>LPNX010102442.1:65411-123201 GCA_001517045.1 Pseudotsuga menziesii | reverse complement strand
TCCTTTCTTTGATCTGGTGTTCATGAGTCCTTTCAGTGTTTTTTGTGATCCTTCAAGTATTTCTAAGTAGGAGGCTTCTTCCCTCTGCTTCTTTTTTGAAAACCATGTAGAATGTTGATTAGTTTAAAAAAGCATAAAAAGATGGATTAAACTAATTACTGTTTAACATCAATCATCTAGGATTCTAGTAGTTATAAGTTTATGACCTAAGAAACCAGACATGCTAGAATAAGGGCCGCGTGTCCCGTGTCTACGTGTCGCACATGGACATGCTGACAGAGCGTGTCCGACACGTCTCTGCACCGTGTCTCGTGTTTGGACAGGCGTGTCCCAGGACTGCCAACGCGTGTTCCGAAAACAAAACACATAAATTGCGAGAAGGACGCGCAAGCCCTATTTAAAAACGATTTTGACTTTTCTTTTGTCATTTGCACTTGTGGAGAGAGCTCAAAGAGTTGTTTCTTTTTGCAGGTGAAGAAGATTTGAAGGCATGGGAAGGGTTTCAAAGTCCATTGAAGGTGGTTTGGTTGGGTGGATTGCAAGCTCAACCATCAAACAAGAAGAACAATGTCTCATTCAGCTAGGGCAGGAGCAAAAGGGCAAAGGAAAGGGAGAAATGCCCAATCTATTGTCTCTCCTTCTATTTCTCCAAACACAAGCTCTTCTACTCCTCCTGCTAGTGCTCCATCTGTTGCTAGTGGAGCTCATGCTCCATTGAACCCTGTTTTAGCAAGACAACAAGCCCAAGAGAAAAAAATACCCTTTGTGGAGGTATTTGACTAAGAAAGAAGGTCATGGGGCAAAGCTAGGTGGGGGGGGGCAATGTGTCTTGGACTTGCAATTTTTGCAAGAATGAGTTTAAGAGCACATACTACCGAGTTAAGGGCCATTTGTTGGGCCTTCCTTCTTGTGGGATTTCTTCATGTAAAGGAGTGAGTGTTACTCAAAGGAAAGAAATGGGAAAGGAGGATCAAGAAGGCTTAGGCAATGTAGCAGCAACAAGCAAGAAAAAGGACGAGGATCCTCTTCCATTCTTAAGGAAACCCTCTAGCATTCGACCTCCATTTGCACCTAGTAGAGGTGATACATATCCAACAAGAAAGAGGCCATTTAAGTGGTCCAATGGACAAGATTTTCCAACAATAGGCATGAGAAGAGGTGGACCTCACCATTGCATATTCTTTTTCTACCTCAACTTCATCTCATTCAATGTTGCACGATCACCATTGTTTATTGAAATTTGAGATGTGTCGAAGTCTCATTGAATGAGCTCCATTTCGTTATGTGCCTCTTGTTTCAGAGAAGCTTAGAACCACATTGTTGGTTAAGGCAAAGAAGGAGGTGGATACAATTCTTGAGCCAATTAGATCAACATGGCCCTCATCTGGAGTGAGTTTTGTTTTTGATGGATGGACGGATCCAACATGCCATCCACTCATCAATTTCATGGTATCTTCCCAAAATGGACCGGTGTTCTTGAAAGTGGTGGATGCTCTTGGGAAATACAAGGATGCACATTTTATGGGCGAGTTATTCATCAAAATCATTGAATAACTAGGTGTTGATTCTTGTGTACAAATCATCACGGACAATGCACCTATTTGCAAGGCCGCTGGCATGATTGTGGAAACTAAATATCCACAGGTATTTTCATTTTGGACACCTTTCATTGCTAATTTGCTCATTGTTTGAATTTATCACAAAATATATCGAAGGGAAAGGTCATTTTAATGATTTGAGTTATTACTTGTTAGTGTTGTAGAGTCATTTATACTTGCTTTTTTTGCTCCTACAGTTTTTTTGGACATCTTGCATTGTCCATTCCTTGAACTTAGCACTCAAATCCATTGCTTCAGATGTCACATCGATTGACAACATTATTGAGGATGCATGCCATATCTTTAACTTTGTACAAAACCACATAAATGCCCTCACCATCTACAAAGAGTACACACATCTTTCGTTGCTGAAGATTGCAGATACTGGTTTGCTTCCTTATTCATCATGCTTAAGAGGTTGAGGGAGGTCAAAACCGCTCTTGGGTCCATGGTGATTTCAAAGTATTGGTCTTTTTGGAGAAAGACGGATCAACGTGCTTCGATAAAGGTGAAGGACACAGTATTAGATGATGTTTGGTGGGAGAGGGTGGATCTTACCATTAAGATCATGGAGCCACTCATTTCTTTGTTGCGCTTTGCACATTGCAGACATGGACCAGCTCATCCTAGCGGATGTTTATGAGGGGTGGGATTCCATGATTGAGTCCATGAGGACCATTGTTATGGAGAATGAGTGTCTCAAGTATGAGACATCGACAGAGAACTTATGGTCCACCATTCAGAATATTCTTATCTCCAGTTGGGATAAGAAGTGCACACCTTTGCATTGCTTGGCCTACTCCTTGAACCCCAAGTTCTACAGTCAGGAATGGCTCAATGGTGGGCCCTCACATAGAGTCCCTCCTCACATGGATGGAGAGATTTCATAGGGGAGGAAGATAGCATTCAGGTGGCTATTTTAGGATAGAGACTTACTTGATGAGGTGGAGGAGGGCTTTGTGGAGTTTTCCACTGCTATTGGGAGATTTGGAGGCTATGATGTGGTTGGAGACATGGGAGTTAAGAAGCCCTATAATTGGTGGGCAACTCATGGGGCAACATGCCCTCTTCTACAAAAGCTAGCCTTGAGGATAATCTCTCAAGTTACATCATCTTCTAGTTGTGAGAGGAATTGGAGCACATATGGCAATTTGTACAGTATGAAGAAGAGCAGTCTAGAGCAGAGACGATGGTGTATGTGCACACCAACCTTCGTCATATTTATAGGAAGAGGGAGGAGTGGTTGAAGGGAAAGACAAAGATGTGGGATGCCTTTCTTGATGATATGGGTTTGGACATTAGTACTGAGTTGGCATTAGCAAACCTGGATCTTAATGATCCAGTGCTAGAGCCGGTGACATTTGATGATAATGATCCTTTGGAGGGGTCATCCTCCACACCAGCAGATATTGATCCCTAGATGGGTGAAGAGGAGGAGGAGGAGGAAGAAGAGAGTAGTGATGAGTTTGTTGATTCAGGCATTGAGGAGGACTATTGATAGATGGGACTCTTCATTCTTCCATCTTGATCTATACCTTTTTGTATTTACTATTACTACTGGTCTATTTGGCATTTTCCAGTGGCATTTCGACATCTATGAAATACATTTTGATTTTCATGATTTAATGAGAAATATGGTTCAGACTCCTGAGTATTGACATCTTGATCTATGACTATGATGAGTATACTATATCATGAATTATTTATGTGTCTCATAATCTCATTGTGATTACTGATTTGATTTGTAAATTTGTAATACTAATTACTAATGTTAAATGTGCATTGATTCTGATTTATATTGAATATTTGTAAAAAATTGCATCTATATGTCTATATTTTTAATATCTATATCTATATCTATATCTATATATATACCGTGTCGTACCTGTCCTGATTCCGGGGGGTCACCGTGTCTGTGTCGAACACTCGAATCCCCGTGTCCTTCGTGTCCCATGTCCCCGTGTCTGTGTCGAACACTCGAATCCCCGTGTCCTTCGTGTCCCATGTCCCCGTGTCAAGTGACTTAGTTTATAACTTATAGCATTGTCATCAAATGATCAATCATCAACCATAACATCAACCATTTTCAATTTTTCAATATATAACATTTGTCATGACTCATGACTCATCAAAGTTTTAAACTCATATCTCTTGTAACAAAAGTTACCAAACTATAACATACAACATCAAATGATCAATCGTGAAATGAAATGATTCACAAAGCACGTACTAATGAGTAATGACCAAAGTTCAAAGCTTCAAAGTTTCAAACAATTATAATATGCTATTATGTAGTCAATAGTGCAAATTTTCAAGCAATGAAATTCAAAGGCAGGTTCAAGTTTCATATAATGTTTTCAAAATATTTAATAGTCATAGAGTCACCATAAAAATGTTAAACTTAAAGAGTCAATAGTTACAATTTTCAAAGTAATGAAAACTAGAAAAAGACAAGCACTAATATTTCCTCTTGCCATGAGAAAATTCTAATTTCTTTTCTTGTGATCAATGAGCATTGCTAGCCTCCTCATCTTGAGTAGGTGGAAGTGGTCGTGAACCGCGTCTAATAGCTACATGACCCCCACGAAAGGATGGAGGTTGTGAAGATGGAGAAAAAACTGGTACAAGTGGGATTGGTCGAACACTGCTACTAGAGGGGTGGTGGCATCTCTGTTGTTGTTGCTCGTGTAACGTCACCATCATCATCACACAAAAGTTCAACTTCCAAGTGCTCAAAACCATGGCTCCATCCTCCAAATTGTTCTCCTCCGGGTTTTTGTCCCAAGTGAGATATGTTTTATCACTTTTGTCATGTTCACAATAATGAGACAACAACCTCAAGTTGTCGTGTACAAAAACCAAGCTTTCTGCTCAGTTTTCATAAAGGTTGTTTCTTTTCACACTAAGGATGAAGCTATAATTGCTCCAACACCTCTTTGCAGAAGAACTGTTGACCACCCGTGAAAGCACTTTGACGACCAATTTATGCAAATGTGTGGTAGCAGAGCCATACATGTTCCACCACTCGATAGGAACCAATCTATCTCGATCTTTGTTTGCATGCAAACTAGCGAACACCCCATGTTGACTAAGGAATTTGCTTAATTTAGCACGCAATATGGCACTCTCCTCTTCATCAGGGACCAACTTGTCTATATCTTGCATGTACCCAACTTGTACCTCTGAATCTGTGTGGGGTTTTCTTCCAACCCCACCCCGAGGTGATGGTTTGGCCAACCAAGATGGAGAATAATATTTTGGTGTAAGAACATAGGCTAAGGCATGGAGTGGAACATTAAGTTTATCCCACATGTTGACCACATGCATTTGAATATGCTCATACAAGATGGCATCTTTTGGCTCAACAATATCTTTTATTTGGCCTAGCATTGTATCCATTTGCTCATACACCTCCCCGATGACCGAGTGATCTATTACTGCAAACCGAATCATGTTATAAATGGGCTTGGTGAATTGCAACACATACCTGACACTCACCCAAAACTGACCATCCAGAACGATGTCCTCCACCTCTTGAAATTCACACCTCTCAGATGCGGATGTAGCCCTGTCTTTCAAAACCTGCCATGAATCACTTGATACCATGCTAGCCAATGCCTCCCTTACCTTCAAAATGCACCTAAAGGTAAGGTAATAGCTACCAAATCTAGTCTTTGCAAGCTTCAAAAGCTCAAACCTTGAGTGACTGTGGAAAATGTGATGGGCATTACTATGATTGGTAATAAATCTTATTATGCGCTTGCCTTTCTTGTATAATGAACCAATCCATTTATAATCATTCTCCTTCATCTTAATAATGTCAGGCATCAAAAGGTTCAATGTGTGAACCAAACACTCAGACCAAAATATGTTGGGGTATTTATCCTCAATGATTGCTCTCGCTGCTTTAAAATTAGCATCATTATCGGTAATGACTTGGATGACATTGTATAGCCCAATAGATTCAATGGTTTTAATTAAGGCTTCTGCAATATTGATACCGGTCTTGAACCGATTTGAGTAGTCATGGGATGAAAGGAAGACTGCACCACTAGCAGACACCCCAAGAATATTTACCAATGGCTTTCCCTATACATTTGTCCAACCATCACATACAATTGATACCCCATATTCATTCCAAGAATTTGTGAACTGCCCCAAAGCATTTTGGATCTTGGCTTTTTCTTTGTCAAGTCCCACGATTCCAGCTTTGTCATACTCGGGGATCCTATATCCTGTAGGGGCACTTTAGATGGCTTCAACCACTTCATGCCAATAGGGTGAGCGAAGAACATTGAATGGTATGCCACATGCATAGAGATATTGAAACACTTTTGCATCCACATCATCTCTACCACCTTGGTCAAGGAAATCTGATATTGTTCTATGCCCCGAATGCGAGGGAAAGAATCCACTGCCATGGGTGGATGGGGATCGAGCACCGAATGTTCTATGTGAGCTTGCAGTATCCTGTTCAACCCTTGCTTTCTTGGATAGGTATTGTGCTTCCCCCTTTTCCCTCTTATATTTGGCTCTATCATTTGATGGCACTTGTTTACAAGTTTTGACTCCTATAGTCTTGTTTTCATCCCATGTTCTAACCCCACGTAAGTGCTTTCTCACATGGGTATATGAACTTGTGTAAGTTACTCCACAATGGGGGATGTAAATTTTGTGGTTCCACCCCCTCTCCCTCCTCTAAGCTTTGTGACATATTTCCACAAGGTTGTTTGGTTGTCTTTGGTTTTCTTCCATCACCATCACCACTATCATTTTCCTCATTCTCCTCTTCCTCTCCCATGTCTCCTTGATATGTGCCACTACCCACTTCTTCATCCTCTTCAGTATTTCACCTTCGGTTTCCAATCAACACCATCATAATAAACAATGGAACCAAAAGGACAAACCACATTGTGATTGACATACCCATCACCATGTTTGTAGTCTTGTAGAGAATAACTCTTTTCCTGCAATGGAATGAGGGAGAAGGAATGGGAAAGAGTAGGAGAAGAAAACCTACAAGCATTCAAGCCATAAAAAAATACAAGTTTAAATGGAAAAAAAAACAAGAATGAGTTTAGAGCCTACCTCTTTGGCTCTCCAATGGTGGCTGAATCCTATGGGAGCCTTCAATCTCCCCCCCAAGATCTTGCAAATGGCACCCTTCAATCTCCCTTCTTGCTCTTCAAGCTCTTCACCAAATCTCGAATTTCACTCCAGGCTCCACAAACCCTTGCAAACATGAATCAAATGGAAACAATGAAGTCAAATGAGGTTGGGGGTGCTTTAAAGCCCAAGTAAACCCCTTCAAAAAAGACAGAAAATGATATTTTCTCCTCAAAATGTGGAATTAATGCGGGAGCATTTTCGGGAGCTTCGAGAGTGAATTCGGGAGTGAACTAGAGAGTGATTTTTAAATCGCCGAAGTGAATGCTCTCGATCGCTCCCACGTCGCTCCGGGACAAAAGCAACAGTCGTTTTGTTTTTCAGGGGAGCGCGCTCCACCAAAATGCTCCCGAACGGGAGCGAAATCGAAGCGTGCTTTGAGGACTCTTCGCTCGGAAGCGAGCTTCTAGAGCGGGGGCGATGGGGGGGAGGACGCTCCCTGCAACGTAGAGAAGAGGACATTACACATCAACATCTTGGTCAATTGACCAAGATCCACTTGATTAATTGACCAGGTATGTACCTGCAGGAATTGCTTGGTCCCAAACCAAAGTTTGCTTGGTCCCAGACCATAATAACCAAGAGACATATAGGGGCCCTAGCCACATGCTAGGGACTTTGCCATGGTATCAACCTGCTTGGTCCTAGACCAAGAACCCCAGGACATTGTCGAGGGCCCTAGGGTACCTTTTAGGGACTTACTATGCCTAGTTAACTGACCAGAACCCCTAGTTAACTAACTAGGGTACCATCCTCCTTGGGAATGGGTCTCGCAACTGCACTATCTTTAACACTCCCTCTTAGCAAGAGAGGCATTCTCAGCAACACTAAGCTTGTCTTGGAAGTACTCAGACTTTGACAGAGGTTTAGTCAACACATCGGTACACTGTGTACTTGACAGAGCAGATTGCACCATATCCTTTACATAGTAATACTTCCTCTTGATGTGTTCGACCTATCATAGAGCACAAGATTTTTTGAGAGCTCCAAACAACTCTAATTGTCAGCAAGAAGCTTGATCTTTATAGATCCACTATGGATCCTACTTTCTTCGTTTAAACAATCATGCCACAACCTTTCGAAGTTTGGCTGAACCTCTCTTCCATTTACTGAAAGCCAAGAATGTCTCCCAAGTTGTGGGAAGACCATCGAACATTGTCTGCACAAGATCATCATCTTGTACTTTATCTCCAATGGCCATGAGCTGATCTCTTATCTGAGAGATCTTGGAAAAGAAGGTTGCAACAGTCTCGTCCTTCTCCATCTTAAGTGATCTAAGTTGCTTCTTTAAGGCCCATCTCTGAGTAGGGGCTTTCTTCTCATAGAGGTTAGCTAGAGTATCAAGGCATTCTTTGGCTGTTTTTAAAGGAGCTATCACAGCCATCGGGTTGTCTTTAACTGAGTCAAAGATGACTCTCTTTGCCTTGGCTTGCTTCTCCTTCAATGCTGCTCTTCCTTGAGCTGTAGTGGGCTCTTCAACAACTCTGGTAACCAAGTCATCTAGATTGCTTTCTTCTAGGATATTTAGAACCCTTGCCTTCCATGCATTGAAATTTGAGGCTCCCTCAAGCCTATCTTCTGATTTTACTGAAGGAGTAGTCATCTTAACCTTTATTTGTCAACTTGAAGAGTAAGCTTCCTGAAGGTATAAATCTCGTCTTAGGATCTATATAATTTTTGTTAGCTGCAAGACAAAGTTAGCTACAACCTAAGCTCTGATATTATGTTGAAATTTAAGGTTAGGTTCAGATTTGACATAGATAAATAAACTTCAATGCTTAAACAAAACAAGGTTAGATTCAGAATAGTACTAGTTTCAATAAATTTGATCTGCAATAAAATTAAACATAATTTTCATCTCTTTCAACTTTAACACTTTGCTGGTAATTGCGTTAAAGTTAGTTCAACTTTAACACTCAGCTCGTCACTGCATTAAAGTTGGTCCTTGAGATGAATCACCAAATGCGATGTACAATAACAATTTAATAAATAATGTACATAAGATAATAGTACTAAAGAATCATAACCATTATTTGAATCAACCTTATACTCGGATACTTCTAAGTTTGATCTTGTCATCGAAGGGACAAGTCAATCTGGGTAAACGAATTATGTACCCTGAGAGAGAGAGTTAAAGCATGAGTAAACAGACCTCAAATTCTTCAATCAAAATAACAACACAATCATACTCAGTACAGTCATACTGACAAGAGACACACAGTCACGTTGCTGATAGGAATACAATGATACTGGCAGGGACTTATACAATCAAGTGAAGGTGGATAAGTGATCATGTTGAGCAGGGATGAAGTCAAGCTGCAAGGTGAAAATAAGTCATGCACAATAGGTATGAAGTCACACTGGTATATACACTACCTTGTGTAAATGAAAACCACACTAGGGTAGAGACCATGCTGAGGAAAACGCAGGCAAAGAATCACGGACGGAGCAGACGCGTGGATACAATCACGGATCAAGCTTTAGGGTAACGGAGCAGTGAAGAGGCCACATAAGCCATGCGGGTGGTGCGGCGAGGAAAGACTAGTCACGCGGGCAAAGTAAATCACATGAATATTGCAGGGAAGAAAGCTTAGTCACGTGGGCAAAGTAAACCACGCGAATGCAGCGAGAGAAATCAGCCATGCAAATGCAGGTAGTGCAAGAAACCTAGTCACGTAGATGTGGATGCAACAAGAAACAAACAGTCACGCGGATGCAACATGAGCGAAAGAAACCCAATCACGTAGATGGACACAAATTATGCCTTATGTGTTAATTGTATGATACCTTTAAATAAACCGTGAATGTAGCACTTAGGTTTACTTGGGAATAAAGTGGTCCAAAAAATAAAACATAAAAATGAAATAAGATCATAAGGTAAAATAAATAATGGTCAGAAAAAGAAACAATAAAAGGTTCAATGGTTTTACAATAAAACCATAAATTAAACGGTCAAAGGTTTTTCCATAAACAATAAGTGGCTCAATGGTCCTTTTAAAAACATAAAGTAAATGGAAAATGCACTTAGGATAGTGTACAAAATAAAATCCATAAAGTAGGAATCATCATAATCAAAGGTACACACAAGTAAGAGTGCTAGGACCAGGTAAGGTAAAGGACCAAGAGACAACAATGGGGTCACAATAAAACCAATGTTGAAAAAGTCGGCCTCGGTAAAAAGTCGGCAAGGGTCCCGATTACAACTTCTCGACAACATCGGCGAAAATCAACAACAGTCGGCAAACATTAACAAATAGAAAATACATTCAATTTTTTTAGAATTTTAAACATATAAAGCAACAATAACATCAAAAAAACATATTGGAACATAAATATGAAGAAAGCATTGATATATATCATCATGATGTAGTCATGCCAAATATAAAACGATACATCAAAGTCAATACTGAAAGTCTGAAACATCATAGTTGTCCAATCAAGGACTCAAAAGTGTATAAGGTTTAAACAATACAAAATGACATCACATATATAAATGTATCCGAGAAAAACTAGCATCTAGCTATCTAATATCAATGCCCTCTTCCCCTTTTACGGGCAAATATCATGGGGCTTTTGTCAGGCCTGCCCCTAGCACTAGAAGTAGCAGTAGAAGGCCCTGAGCCTGCATCTAATACTGGATGCTGAGTGATGGATGGAGGACTAGATGTATCAAGCGGTGCAGAAGGTGGTGGCGATGCTAGCACATCACCCTCCATGGTGCCTCCAACCACCACCTCCTCCTCCTCCACTTGCCCCTCCTCTAGCCATGCAGGTGACTCCACCATGATAGGAGTCTCAATCTCCACCCTCCACTTAGACAATATATCAATATTGTCCAAGGAGATGGCATTTGCATCTGGTTCTTTGTGTATCTGTGCCATCCACAAGCGGAGGTTGTAATGGACATACACCAAGTCATTAAGACGTGTGAACTCCAACCTGTAAGAGGGTAATAAATTTTTTTTATGAGTCTAGAGGGTAATAAATTAATAAATTATAATATCTTAGAGAATCGTAGATTCATAAATTGCATTAAACATTTAAATGCAATTGCTTTGTTGAAATTTTAAGTTTTAAGTATCTAACCTTCTGCGTCTATTTGCATGTATTTTTTCAAATACACTCCAATTCTGCTCACATCTCGAAGCTGTACAGGTTTGGCTAAGGATTCTTATAGCAAATTTCTGTAAATTTGGTGTCCTCACACCATAGGTTCGCCACCATGTGGCTACACCAAACAAGAAACAAAGATAACTAAATTACATTTCATTCCATTCAACTTTGGAAAACTAAAATAGGAAATAAATAGAAAATTTAAATAAATCATAATTCATCTTTCAAATAAAGGTGAAAACTTAAAACGGTCTAATAAGTTAATAACTTACCTGGCATGAATTCGGTCCTGTCACGAATAGCATCAGCAAAGCTGAATACTCCAGTACCATCCCAATACACCTCTATCTCTCGATTCCCTGTATTGCGAGTGTCATAATTAGGTATCATCCTTTGAATACAAGTGAGAAGCCCCTCCAAAATCTCACCTTCAAAATCAAAATTGCATTTGTAGGCAAATGCGGGGTTGAGGAAGAGTCCTGCTGCATGAATTGGTCGATGAAGCATCCCAGTCCATCGAGTATCAATCAACTCCCATAACAACATTTGCCTGTCATGCCCTAGGGTACCCTTTTCCACATAGAAATTCCGAATGGTCTCTTTGGCCCTATCCATGGCCTCATATAAATAGCCCATTGCGGGCTTATCACCATCAACAAGTCGAAGAACCCTCACTAAAGGTTCACTAACCGAGCACACTTCCTCCATTCCTCCCCAGAAGGCATCAGTGTACACCAACTTAGCAATGGTTTTCCTATCCTCTCTCCTGTTGTAAGCATAATCATGCCACTCATCACAAACAAACATTTGCTTCAACTCAAACTGACAATGAAGCAAAGACTGAAGAGTAATAAATGTAGTGGCAAAACGCGTGATTGCAGGTTGCTTCAACTCCTTGTTTTTGGTGTGACTCCTCATGAGATTAAGAACAAAACCATGGTTGTAAATGAACTTGGGGATGGCCCTAGCTTGATCAATCACCACCTTGATAAAGGGAATTTTCCCCATATCCTCCAACATTAAATCAATGCAATGAGCTGCGCATGGAGTCCAAAACAAAGAGGGGTACCTATCCATAAGCATCCTGCCAGCAGCCACATAATTAGCTGCATTATCTGTAATAACTTGCACAACATTGTGCACCGCAATATCATGGATGAACCCATCCATCAACTCGCATAAAAGTGCTGCATCTTTTACATGTGCCGATGCATCAACTGATTTTACAAACATGGCACCTCTAGGACAATGTACCAAGAAGTTGATAAGGCTTCTACCCTTACCGTCTGTCCACCCATCTGACATGATTGTGCATCCAGTGCTCTCCCATGACTGCCTAAACTCTGTCAACCTAGCATCGATGTCCATCTTTTCTGCCTGAAGGATTGGGCCTCGCAACTCCTCAAAGGTGGCACTTTTATACCCTAGGCCAACTACTGCAATGGCATCACACATCAGCCGCCAAAATGGATTGTTTTTAATAATGCTGAGAGGTATGTGACTATAGTAAAGACAGCTTCCCATTACCTTGTCCGCTTCTACCTTTTCTGATTTCTTTATAATTGACTTGATAGAAGTTTGTGATCCTGGTCCAACAAAATGGGATGAGAGCCCCCCCCCCTCCCGAGAGGTGAAGATGTGGAGCCCCTCCCACTACCCTCACCGATAGTGGTAGATAGAGATGCACCTACACTTCTTGCTTGGCCAAAAGCTGCAAGCTTAGCTCTGTTTGCAGCGATCTCATCCTTCTTTCTCATTTTTTCATGGATGGCGTCATGGGCAGATCTCATGATTTCTGGGGTCACTGCAGTACAAAGGCCAACATCATGGCCAGGTAGTTTGGCTAGATGGTATTTCAACCTGTTAACCCCTCCCGACATGTGATGCCCACATAATTTGCAACTCAAATTTTGCCTATTTGTTCCATCCTCGGGCTCACCATACTGCCAAAAGGGATCCAATATCTTTGGCATTTTTGCAATTGGAATGCTTCAACTCAAATGCAACCCTAGGGCACAAAAAAATAAAAATTACATTAAACTCAATTGGAAAAAAATAGCAACATTCTAGCTTAAAAAATCAAACCTCTAAATTTAGATTTTAAGCTATGAAAGATAAGAAGAAGAGGGTGGCCAAGAATTAAAAAAACAAGCATGCTATTTTCCATTCTAATTTTTTAAAACCTCCATTGACATTGTGACTGTTTTTCATATTTTGGGCATGGAAATCAATGGCAAAATAGAAAAAACAAATAGCAAAGAAATATGCACAAAAATATGCAAAGAAATAGTCAAAGAAATATGCAAGAAAAAATGAAAGAAATCTTTCAAACAATCCATGGAAAAAATGCACATACCTATGAAGAATCTTGAACACTTGCTCCACAAAAATCCTTGGTTGAGATGCTAAATGGTGTTTGAAAGCCTCCAAAGGTGTTAGTGGTCTCCTCAAGCCCTTCTCCTCCACTTCCAACAAACTGATTTGCCAAATGACTTAAAAAAACCATTTTTTCCTTTTGAAAGCCACGGATTGGAGGCCTAGGCAACTTTTTCTATCGACCCCTGCTTTTTCCTAAAAAATCGTGATTTTTACTCAAAAGTCGTGCCTCTGCGATTTTTTAAAAAAGCGTGACTTTTGCTCGTCGAAAAATCGGCTTGGAGCAAAAGTCGCGACTTTTCTGATTTTTCGCGAGAAGCCGACGAGGTTTTCAACACTGAATAAAACAACCCACATACCCACAAGATAAGGTGAACCATAAAAGGTGGACAAACAACTCCTTTAGGACCAACAAGACCAACAATTTTTTCTCTCTCTCAAGGTACATTGTTTTATATATTTTTATCATCACTGTATAAGGGGGAAGATCCAAATTGGATAGCAAGATCCTTTGGTCCTCAATATTGCTCCTAAGGGTTAGGTGCTAGGGACATCGTCAAGGGGTGGTCAGTCCCTTGAGAAGCAACCTAGCAATAACTGATTAGGAGAGGGGACATCACACATCATTATGTTCCATTCTTAAAGAATGGCTCTCAACCCTAGGCTGAGTTTCAGTCCTAGATTGAATCATGTTGATCAACCCTTGGACCCTGACCAGGTCCTCCATTCTTCCGAAGAATGGTCCTCAGTACTAAGCTAAGCTTCAGTTCCAAACTGAAAGTTGATTAACTACCTGCAGGACTCACTTAGACATCGTGTCCTTGGTCCTAGACCAGAATATGTCTTTGCCTCTGCCTGCAGGATCTGCTTGGACATCGTGCCCCTAGTCCGAGACCAGAATATGTCTCTGCCTCTACCTGCAGGATATACTTGGACATCGTGTCCCTGGTCCCAGACCACACAAGGTTCAGGACCCACTCAAATGAACAGCAGCAAGGTCACGGCCTATGTCTGGAAGTCACAGCCCAAGATTAGCAGCCCAAGCCCACTACGCCTCCATTAAGATCTTGACTGTCCCTTAGCAGCCTTGATACAGTCATGGCCTGTTTATAAACAGCAGGAGAAGCTTAAATAAGGAGGCTGCAACCCTAACAGGGCTAGATATGGTGGCAGCCCAATAAAACAAACTCTTAGCAGCAACAAGATAAACCAAATAGCAGCATCAAACCCTAGACGTCAAGGCAAGGAGCAGCAGCACACCCAAAGACAGTCAAAAGATCAGATCTTCAATTCTCTCTTGTCAAGGCACATGTAAAATGAGGTCTAGGACTTTTTAATTTATAGACTTGAAAGGTCTTCTAGAAGGTTCATCTTCTATCCCTACCTTTAGGAGAATTAAAAAAATAACATAAAATATTATTATGTTGACTTAGGCTAGGGTACTAATGGTTAAGTGGTCATACAAAATAAAGTTAAGTTGACTTAGGATACGGTACCAGTGGTCAAGTGGTCATACAAAATAAAACAATAAAGTTAAGTCAACATAGCAAAAGGAGCAAGGTACCACAACCAAGATGGGTGCTAGGACCAATAAGGAAAACATAAGACCACAAGTCAACAAGAGGGGTCACAACAAAGTGGGAAGACAACTACTTCACCCACAATACCAAGGTGTACCATCAAGGTGGGGAAACAACCCTTTTACCCACAAGACCAAGGTGTACCATTTGGCCAAAAGGATTCTCCAAAGAAAAAGCTTAATATCAAAATCGGTTCCTCTCGAGCAGAACAGGTTGATGGCTTAAAGAAAGAAAGAAAAAACAGAGAAGAAACAAATCCAGACCAAAGATCATCAGAGTAAAGAAAAGGGCAGAAGCCTAGAACCAGCATGAGGTGCATGAAAATGAACTCTAAGAAAACAGGAGGATCTGATCAAAGGATCCAAGGTCAGTCATAGTCCAGGGGTGGAAAATGAAGGTGAATCAGAACATGAAGGAAGGTTAAATACCCCCAGAGAACACAAATCCTTCAGAAAGGGAGCTAAAGGATAATCAACCCAATTTTGCAAAGATCTTGGATTTCTCTCGATAATTTGGATTTTTCCTGAGTTTTTAGGTTGATTGGTCTGATATTTTTCAAGTTTATTCTTGCCAAGTTTTTCAATAATTTCTTATATTTCTCCCAAAATTTCCTATAAATTTCTATATGGATCCCTAGCGATATATTCCCCGAAACAATATTTGCAATATTGAATCAACCTAAACAGTCTATCCCAGCCAGGGAAAACCTCTACAATCCATTCCAAAGATGGGATCTTCCCCTGACATCTGTCGTTCTTCTGAACCCAGACAGAAAGTGGCCTCCTATCTCTGTAAGAAGATGAAGTGCATCTTGGAAGGCCTAGATGTAAAATTAAAAAAGAGGAGAGAGAAGAAGAGGTGGTGAGGAACAAATCTCTTGGAAAACAGTAGACCGTGAACTAGGTCTTTAAGTCGGGTAGGAAAAACAGAACAGTTTTGTGCTTTGGTCAATCTTTTACTTTTAATGCAAAACATAAATTTCACCTCCAACTTCAGAGGTTTCTCAGACCTTAACCCTGTGAATTCTCAGCATTAGGGCTGTAACGCTGTTGTGAAATAGTGTATAAAACAGCAGCAGAAAGATACAACAGTTCACTTCCAAACAGTCCAAACTTCTTGGCAATCCAAGGAGAAAAGATCCAAACCACTTGGATAAGTTCCAGCCCTCTAGGACAACTAATCCCTCTTAGATTCGATCTGAAATGTATCTTTTACAGCAGTTATAACAGAAATATGACAACAGATATAGCAGCAATAAAACATCCCCCTATATTCCTCAATGAAGATGGCAAATCACTGAAAATTGTCCTTTAATTATGTCAAATCACCAAGACATATATAGCTGAAAATAACAATGCATGGTGAACATATATAGCTGAAAATAACAATGCATGACGAATATATACGGCTGAAAATAAAATCTGGAAAATGCACAAAATTTTGGACTGTTGAAAACCTCATTTTATATACTCAAAATGAAGTACATGTACATACCATAGCCTTCTCTCATGGTTAGTACAAATCTACTAGATCTTTAAAAGCCTAGCTAAGGCAAATCAAGAAAACCCTAGCTCAACCAAGGAGTTTCAATATGCAACAATCACTCCAACACATCCTCCACGGCAAGATGTCCTCTTCACTTCCCCTTTTCCACCAAATAAAACTAGGGGTTATCACCAAACCCTAATCCTCTTGGCTTTTTACGATGGAAACCCTAACCCTAGAAATCTCCAAGAAACCCTAGCACTCTAAGACAAGATAGACCTAGTACATAAGAAGATGAGAAAGAGAGAGAGGAGTGATCATCACCAATGTCTCCTCCACAAGAACAAACTCCAAATGAAGAGGTCTGAAGAGGTCTCCTCTAGACCTAATAACTCTACTTAGGGTTCATGAGGAAACCCTAATGCTGTCCTTTGAGAATATAAGTACAAAGAAATGAGATGCAATGATGATGGTAATTGAGGACTCTCTCCTTCCTCTATTTTATAAGGGAGGTAAGGCAGGGCAACAATATAATGTTGGCGTGTACTCTTACAAGCAACCTACAATAAACTCATGTAGGCCAACACAAGTGAGATACTATAATCCAAAGTACATGTGTTATGCTTGAAGGTGATATATATATATATATATATATATATATCTGTGTGTGTGTGTGTGTACATATAGACACACACATATATATGTGTGTGTGTCCAAGCTTTGCTTGGTCATCTTCAAGGCTCTGTCCAAGCTTTTGCGAAGTGTTATGGCTGCCCTTACAGTGGCAGCCCTTCCTATAAACAGTCTACTGTACCTTTCCATTTCTGCCAGTCCTTAATACCTGCACATTAATCAAACAAACACTGGTTAGAAGGGTTACATTACCTACTGGCTTGAATTGGTTGGACTGTAAACAACTCCTTATGCACATTTTGTCAGTGTTCCACGGGGATGCATCCCGAAGGGTCAGGGACTTGTTTCAGCGTTTTTCGCGTCCCGGGGACTCCGAAACTCCATGCGAAACGTTTCGGGACGTCTCGCTTTCGACGAAACTTGGCGAGACGCAGAGCGAAACGTTTTGGTGGGCGGCGAAACTTGACGAAACTTGGGGGGACTTCCTGGCGTCCTGAAACTTTGTCGAGACTTGTGGATGTCCTGCCCGAAACTACGAAACTCCGAAACTTCCCTAGGACATTTTTCGAATTTTCTTAACCTACATTTAAAAAAAAATTAAAAATGAAACAAGAGTTTAATCAAATAAATCATTAAAGAAAACTTATGTGTTAAAATTTAAAACATAAAAAACAAAATATTAAAAATTAAACACTAAATCTAATTTCTAACCTAATCCTAAGCTATTGAGATCAACTCTTTAATACTTATTTATGATTTCATTTGGCATTACAAACTTACAAAGCTATTGAGATCAATTCACTAATTTATAACCTAATCCTAAGCTATTGAGATCAATTCACTAATTTGCATGGGATGGTTTGTTATTGTTGGGATTTATATTCTTCATATTTTTAATATTCTTAATTTTTTTATGACTATCGTGTCCTGCCGTCCCGCTGTCCCCCCTGAATTTCTCTAAAAGTTGGTGTGGTCTCCACATGTCCCGAATGCGAGTCTCCCCGCTCCCGCTTCCTGCTGTCCCAAAACCTTGGGGGAACATTGCATTTTGTTTGAAATACGATCATTACTTGAACTCTGAAATGTTATTATGCAGCTGCTAGTGATAACTTATACTTTGTTTTAGACCTTATTCATGCTGCTTATACAATGTCTGGAACTGATACTTGAACACACAATGGATGGTTATTGCTACTTTCATGACCGATATAACATTGGGATGAATCAATACTGCTGCTAATTATCATTTAAAATATTGTATTCAGAATTTCAGACCTTGCTTACAAGTACATTATACTATTTATGGTATATACTGTTACCTTACATAAAGTTTGGATCTGATACATGAATACTTGTTGTTACTAATGTGGCTTACATTGCATTATGAATGAGTACATGTAATTATTGCTTCATCCTTCTTTCCATTAGTAACACTTACAACAAATGACATATTACACTTGTTATGGATGAATGTACTGCTGAATTTGACATACTAATGGTACTTACATGATCTATATTCTCTCACATAGTACATCTCCTTCATTTCTTGCTTTTTCTCCAATAAGGCACGGGTCACTAACATTCTTCGAAGAAGATATCATTTGGTGGTTTAGTGTTCTTACTGAGTCGCTATAGGGCTCTCCCCTAGGAGGTTTCGACTTCCAAAGCAGTTTGGGAAGAGTGACTAAGGTGACAGTGGTCAATCTCTCCCTCATATGTCTGTCGGTGACTAGCCCTGCTAGATCATCCGGTAACAATAGCCAAACAACAATTACTCTCTTTCTGCTTTTTCAGAAATTCTTTAGCAGAACACAACATGACTCAGCTGTTACTGTTGCCCATACTATTTTCCAGTGTTTGTGCTAACTTGTAACTGTGTCCATCTTTGGCAAATTCACAGGAATTTCTTTTGCCATTGTGGAACACCTTTCTCTCGAACATCCATGGTCTCTAGAGTCTAAAGTAATACATGACATGCATCCAATTCTACCATGTCACATAAAACTTGCTCACTGAAATTTCCAATTTGAAAACTTAACAAACGTTGTTCAGTCATGGTCACTTGCTGTCCCCTTTGTAACCATGAAACCCGTTACTGATTGGGATGGGAATTACACTTCAAATTTAGTTTTCTTTTGACCTTTGTGGACACCAGATTCTCTGAGCTTCCTCCATCAATGATCAGATGGCAACATTATCCTTGAATTTTACACCTCGCTTAAAAAACTTTCTTCTGCCGCTCTTGTTCTTCTGCTAGCTTCTGTTCAGGCTTAAGTAACACTCTTCGGAACATTAAATTCTCTCCTCGTTCCTGTTGAAGTACAATCACGTTTTCACCAACTATCGATGCCTCACCTGCCGGTGTGACCTGTGTTCTGACTTCACCTCTTTTGCCCAAATTTGGTGGGCATTCAGATGCCTTGTGTACCTCGACTCCACATTTGTAACAAGTAATCACATACGTGCTTTTTCCTCTTCTGGATCCCCTGCCTCTTTGGGTTCCATTTCCTCTGTTACTTGGCCTGCTGGTGGATTCATCTTCATTGTCATTTATTCTAGCAGTGCATGTTCTGCCTTTGCCCCTTGGGCCTTTTCCTTGTAATTTCTGTTGTGTTTTTATGTCAACCTTCTCTTCTACCTTTAGGCAACTTGATAGGCGTCATTCACAGTACGGAAATTATGTGTACTCATCTCATCCTGAATCAAGTATTTAACCCATTCACATACATCGCCACTCTTTGATATTCTGGTTCTTTTATCCTTGACCTGAGTGACAGTTTAAAAATTCCTCAGTATACTCTCAAACATGTCTCTTTTAAGTTTTAGCCTTTAACCCATCCACATACTAGTTTAAAGAATTCCTCAGTGACAGTTTAAAGAATTCCTGAATCAAGTATTTAACCCATTCACATACAAGTTTTGTTGGTAATCCGTAGGTAAAAATTTCTCCTTGATTTTACTAACCATTTTCTTCCAAGTTTTAATCTTCTCTAATCTATTGTCCACTCTGTCCTTTTACAACATATCCCACCAAAGTGCAGCATGTCTCTTCAACTTTGTAATAGAAAAACGAACACGATTAGGATCCCAAACGTTTTTATACTCAAAGTACCGTTCGAGCTCTCCTATCCAATCAATGAGTGTTTCAGCTCTCAAACTGCCATCGTAACGTGAAACTTCCACTCTCACACTACCTTTGTTACACACAAATGATATCAAACGTGCTGCTGGGTTTCCTTCCTCAACATTTTGTTCTACTTCAATCTTTTCTTCAGATTCTAAATTTAACTCAGCATCCACATTTCTGTTGTTCTCTAATTCTTGTATTCTTCTTCTCAATTCTTCAAATTTTGGGTTCCTTGCACCTCCTCATGCTGCTCCTCTTCTGCGTGGCGGCATTCTGCAAGTCATCTAGTAGTCCTAGGTCTGACAACTATCCGCAGGCCTTACCTCCAGGCTCTGTTACACAACTTGTTTCTCAACACTCGGGTTGAACAACCGCCAATCAGGTTGTTCTGTATCTTGTTGCCCTGTTTACAAAAGTAATTTAAGAAAACACAATTTCTCAGGAGCAAACTTGCTCTGATACGACTTGATGCAGAACACACTCCTGTAGATGTTAGTTTTGCTGCAGGGCTATGGGTCTGCATTAGCACTACATGTCTTTCTTTTAGGTTTGAGAGGGATGATCAATGAGAGAAAATCCTAGTTTTGTTTCTTTAATATTAAACTATTTTTCCAAAGGAATATATGTAGGATTCTGGATTTTCCTAGTTCATCTTTGTCTGGTAAGTATCTTGTTGTGCCTTTAATTAAAAATCTAGGCAAGAACATATCCTGCATATTCTAGGAAGAGCTCATGGATAAAAAAAACAAGGTAAGAAATGAATTGAATTGTTGGACTTTTAGATTTTTTTCTCACTTGCTAGCTGAATTCTCGTCAACAAATTTGCATTACAACTTACCTCTGTCTACATTTTCCTAGCTCTGGCCACCCGCATAAAAGTAATAAAGGAATTAGAGAAGCTTAAAAAAAAAAGATTTTTGGGGAGGGGCAGCTATGGATAAGTAGTTGCTGGTTGCTTGGAAGGAAATCTGTTTTCCGAAATCCCATGGTGGGTCGGGCATCTGAAGTTTGAAGCTCATGAATAGAGTGTTGAGTGGTAAGGTCTTGTGGCACTAGGTGAAGCCGAAGGTGAATGCTCTACAGTTTAGATTTGTCAAAGAAAGTATGCTGGATGACATGATCACAGAGATTTGATTTGCCTGGATTCCACTCCTGAAGGATCTTTCATTTGAATGCTACAATGCCTTAATTTGGCATAGATTCTCTGTTTCTGGAAGATTAAGTACGTGCTATCTTCTTTATTTTGGGAGTATGCATGATTAGTTTGAATCCTTAAGTAATCTAGAATATCTAAGCAAAGCCCAAATTGCTTTTGTGGAGATTAGGTGGAGCCATTTCCTTCAGTATTGGTCAACCATTCAAGAGGGCTGTAGTCCTTCAGAACACATTAGAATCTGAAATCCCTTCATCAATGACCTCAAAACATTAGCAAAGAGGTGAAAGATCATTTTGGAATCAGTTAAAGAAAAGAGCCTTGCTAGTGAGAAGGGTTAGATCAAGATGATGGTTATTCATGGGGAATGGGAGCTACTCTGTCAAACAGGATACTGATATTTGCTCCAACAAGGAGCTATAGATGAAAGGGATAAAATTTGGCCTAAAATATAGAACCTTGCTGTTTGGCCCAAGGTAGCTTCCTTCCTTTGGTTAGTCTCCAAGAAAAAAATCCTAAAATGGGATAATTTGATTAAATGAGGCTTCCAAGGCCCATCAGGGTGTGTTTATGCCAAAAGCAGAAGATGATTGATAACTTGTTCAATTTTTGTGAGTTTGTATGGCAATCTTGGAACATGTAGTAGGTAAGATGTGAAGAAGTGGAAGGTTGTTAATGATATACCTGGAATAATAAGATGTTTGCCTAAGGGAGATAACCATTTCAAAATTTTGAACATGGTGCAGGAGCTCATCTTGGGTTTCACCATTTTGAAATTTTGGAAAGAAAGAAATAAAATGATGTTTCATGATAAAAGCCACATGCACATGATACTAGCTTGAAAAGAATCAAGAAAAACATTAAAGAAACCATTGAATTTCAATCTGGAGAGAGTGCAAAAAGACCTTTAGTACCACCAAAGGTAAAAGTAAAAAAGATAAAAGAATAAAAGAATATTATTTTGTTCTTTTGAGTTTGGTCCACTTACAAGTGATTCAAAGGATATAAAAGAAGATCAATTCATTTCATTTTGAGACACACACTTGCTCATCACCTTCAGCTGCTCAAGGAAGATTTTTGCTGGTTTTGGAGAAAAGGATATTTTTTTGTGGTTATGCCCTGGACACGTGTTACTGAAAACCCTAAGCCTACTAGGGTTCATCTCTTAATAGTGACAACCATCAAATCTAAGCTAGGGTATAACCGTAGAACTAACCATTTTTACAGGCAGCCTATCAGTCTTCAAGGGCAACATCTTTTACACCTTGGGCAGGCTCAGTTTCACCTACAGGCAGCAACAAACCTCACGGGCACTTTGCTAACCCTCACGGCCTGTCTTTTTAAGCTTGGGCAGGCATCAAGATCCTTTTTGGGCAGCTATGGATCTTACACAAGCAGATCCGTCAGAAGTCTAACCCTCGGGCTGCTCCAACAAAGCTAGGGAAGCTCTGTCTCTACTTCGGGCAGTGGCAGCTGGCTGCCGGGTAACAATAGCAGGGTTGCGGGCAACAAAAGCAGGTTTGGGCACGCAGAAAGCAGGTCCAGGCAGGCAGTGAACAGGTTCGGGCAGGGAGATAACAGATTCGGGCAGGCAAACAGAAAGTCGGGTAGGCAACCGTACATCCAGGCAAGCAGCTAGGGCATCTAGACAACTACAGAATCTGGTCAGCTTGATCTCGGGCAACAGAAGAGAAATTAGGGCAGCAATTCCAAATTTGATTTTTTGTGTAAAATTATCTTCTGTGGATTTTTTTGGTTCAAACTTATTAGGGTTTGGAAATAATTGGAGATTATTATCTCTGAATTCTGAGTCATCTCATTCATGAGATAAATTACTAATGCTTTTGGGGTTTTTGTCCTTTAAAGGTTTCTCCGTGAAAGGCTATTGTGTTCAATGTGTGTGATGTTGTTGATGTTTCTACTGCACTTGTTTTTTGTTATCTTATAGTCTGCAAAATTTTAAAGAATTCATGCTAATGCTAAAAATTCAACATGGTATTAGAGCTTAGCATGTGAAGACCCAGTAAGAGGCAGATTGTTGTTGTCTTCCTAGACCTTGGGATATTTTGCAGACTTGACCATTGACTAGTAGCAGGGATGGCTACCAACATTTTCAGACCGAAAGAGAAGCTTGAAGGTTCAAGGAACTACAACTCTTGGAAGGCTAGGCTCACAACCATCCTAGAGGAAAATGATCTTGATGGCTTGGTGTTTAACACCATAAAAGAACCGACATCTAATGCTGGCAGGGCTGCTTTCAAGAAGAAACAAGCAAAGGCTACAAGGATCATCTATGACTCTATCAAGGAAGCCTTGATGCCCAACATCACTTCATTGAAGACTGCCAAAGAATGCTTTAACACCTCGACAGACCTATATGAAAAGAAGCCTCCCAGTCAAAAGAGAGTTTTGAAGAAAAGGCTTCGAACACTAAAGATGAACAAGGATGAAGGAGTTGGACCCTTCTTCACAAAGATTGCACAGGTAAGAGATCAACTTACTGCTATTGGTATTATTGTGGATGATGATGACCTTGTGCAGACTGTAGTCGATGGTCTCCCAAATTCTTGGTAAACATTTCTGGCATCAGTGAGTGGACGTGAAAATCCACCAACTTTGATAGACTTTGACTTGATTGCTTGGAAGAAGAAGGAAGAGTTCCAGGCAAGACAATTGGCACCAAGGAAGGAAATCTTGTCCTTACAACAAAGACAAAGAAGTTCAAGAAGCCCTCACCTCAGCAAAAGAAGGGAAAGAAACCACAAGGTAAGCACATTGATGTTTCAAAAGTGGAATGCTATAATTGTCACAAGTTTGGGCACTTTGCTAGGGATTGCAGGCAGCCCAAGAGGAAATTCAAAAGAAGATTCCAAGCTTCTGCTGTAGAAGAAGAAGAAGAAGAACCTAAGAAGAAGAAAAACACTAGGCCTACGAAAGAAGATGAACCTAGAAGAGAATACTACCCGATCTCTGCTCTCTCTGGATTCATCACTGACAGTGCTAACTCGTGGTTAGTAGATAGTGGTGCCTCCAGACATATGATAGGTAATCGTGGAGCACTCACCAGCTACAGGAAGAAGAAGTTCACTACTCAAGTGGAACTTGGAGATGACTCCACTCACAAGATTGACAGAGTTGGCTCAACTTCACTTCAACTTGATTTAGGTTCGGTTTTACATATTGATGATGTATTATATGTTCTTGGTTTAAAGAAGAACTTCCTCTCTGTTGCTGATTTAGAGGACAAGGGCTACAGAGTCCTCTTCATGGACAGGAAGGTCCTACTATGGGCAAAGAATGAGAAACTAAGCTCAGCTATACAGATTGGGGTTCGAGAGGGAGGTCTTTATAAGGCTTCCGGAAATTCCACTCATGCTTTGGTTCATCATACAATTGATCCATGTGAGCTGTGGCATTGGAGGTTTGGACACCTCCACTATGTAGCTCTTCCAGGCCTATAGAAGATGGTTATAGGTATGCCAGAGAGGTCTCTCCCAAACATGATGGAATTTGCGAAGAACACTAAGAAATCCTTCTCAAGAAGCAAGAACAGATCTAAAGGTATATTGGATTTGATTCACTTTGACATTTGTGGGTCCATGTCTTCATCGTCCTTGAGTGGGTGCTTGTATTATGTCTTGTTCATAGATGATCATTCTCGGAAGTCTTGGATTTACTTCCTTAAGGCCAAAAGTTAAACTTTTTATAGGTTCAAAGAGTTCAAGGCTCTGATTGAAAATCAGACAGGCAGACACATCCGTATCTTAAGATCAGATAATGGAGGTCAGTATGAATCTAATGAGTTCGATGATTTTTGTCGAGAAGCAGGAATCAAGAAAGAGCTGACAGTACCGTACAACCCTCAACAGAATGAGGTTGCAAAAAGGAAAAACATAACTCTATGAAGCTGCTAAAACCATGCTTACTGATCTAGATCTTCCTTTATCCTTGTGGGCTGAAGCTGCATGTACTGCTGTGTACATCCAAAACAAAAGCCCTCATGCTATCTTGGGGGAAAAGACTCAAGAAGAAGTCTTCACCAGCAAGAAACCTGCAGTTGACCACATGAGGATATTTGGCACTCTGGTTTACATTCATGTGCCAAAAGAAAAGAGGGCTAAGCTAGAGCCTTCCGGAAAGAAAGGTATATTTGTCGGTTACAGTGACAACTCGAAGGCCTACCGCATCTATGTCCCTGGACAGAGGGACATTGAAGTTAGTTGGGATGTGATCTTCCATGAGGAAGCTGTGTTTCGTCAAACACAAGAGCTTTCAAAGGAAGATGAAGGATCTCCTCTTGAGACTCCAGATTCAGAAGTTCAGAGGGAGAAAGAGGAATTTAAGAACCAAATTTCAGATGCACTTGAGGAAACTGAAAGTCCACCATAAGAATTGCTTGAAGTGCCTCCTTCCAAAAGGAGACCTGCCTAGTACCGAGAAACGGTACAAGAAGCTGAGAAGCATAAAGCTCCTCTCGAGACTTTTAGAGAAAGCATAAGGCCACAAAAGTACTTAGGTCTTATGAGCCAGTTCATCGGTGTTGAACCTTCCACATACAAAAAAGCAGCAAGTCAACAGGTATGGGTTGATGCCATGATTAAAGAGTACAATTCAATCATGAAGAATGATGTATGGGGAGTTGTTCCTAGATCGACAGGAAAGTCGATGGTAACATCCAGATGGCTTTACAAAATCAAGCATGCCGCTAATGGCAGCGTTGAGAAGTACAAAGCCAGATTTGTAGCTTGTGGCTTTACTCAAAAAGAAGGCATTGACTATGATGAGACTTTTGCCCCTGTCGCCAGGTATACTACTATCAAAACCATCATTTCTCTTGCTATAGGAAAAACAAGTATAACAACAACAACAAATGAAACAACATAACCTGTGTGTGTATATGGGGTGCATCCCAGGGCAAACAACATTAGGAGATAAACGACCTTGCCCGCATCAACAAGGGGGATGGTTTGGTGGTGCAGGTAGATAGGAGTGGAGTTGATGTGAAATAAATTGAAATGAAAATGTCTACCAAAGACCAAACTAGTCAAAGGGACTAGAGACCACACCAATCAAGAGAAGCCCATAAAAAAATGGGTGTGTTTGTGTGTATAAGAGGGACCCTAATACAAAGAATGAAAGGAAAACCAAGTATAACAACAGAAAATGAAACAACATAACCTGTTCGTACAAGGGGTTGATCCTATGGAAAAACCCTAGTGGGAAAGAGACTTTTTTCAATTGAAACCATAACCAGAAGCCATGAAATTGATGAATAAAGGTCATGGTGGGGACAGTACCCTGAAATTATTGGATGTATTAAGCCATCGTAGCAGAGGACAAATTCTGCACATGGTAGGATAAGATGGAGCTGAACAAGAATTGGCGGAAGACGAGCTTCATCTATCCATGAGGAACCACCATTTCAGGGTCGAGGAGATAAGGGCATCAACATTAATCTTTGTGATTTAGATTTTCTGAATGTTATTAACAACAACATAGTAGTGGATCATAGGCTAAGACAATCAAAATTATGTTCATGATTTTTTGAAATATGATGTCTTAAAGGCAGGCAACGATGTTATCAGAGCGGATGAATGACATTTTAACTGTTATAGTTTATTTTGTTTATGGCCAAAGCTGGCAAACTGGGACTTCTTTTTTGAACTTCTGGGAACCCGATACAAATTGTGTTGACAAATGTAGCTCGTTTGTCTTGTATTGCTTCTAAAATCTTGGTTGTAGCTAAAGTCTTAGTTGGTGGCTGCTAAAGTCTTGTAGTCTGCAGAATTCTTCAATGGCTGTCTTGTTTGGTTGTGGGATTCCATGAGTGGAGAATGATGGCATGGAAGATGTATTCCACTTCCCACCAATCCTATGATTTAACCATTCAGTGTTATATCTAACATCGATAGCAATGTTAATTCACGTTGTGTCCAAGAATCTCAGTGTTGCAAATATCTCCGATTTCTCCTGATATTTCTGATTTCTGCTGAGTTTTCAGGTTGCCAATTTGTCTGATATTTTCCAAGTTTATTCTTGTTGATATTTTCCGATATATTTCCAGTTAGTTTCTTTCTGAACCCTTGGCAATATTTTCTCTGAAACAATATTTGCCCAGGATTGTGTGCAACTATTTCTCTCACATTTTCTCAACATGGTATCAATTACCCTCTCTCCCTAATTTTCACAACAAATTGAAGGACCAAGATTGTCTTAATTTCTCTGTATATGTACATTTTGTTGGTAGTGATTAATATAGTAGCCTTTTTCTCATCAAGAAAACATAATTACTTTATTGTGATGGGCCCAGTATCATGCCAGTTACTTGAGATGTTGGCCACTGTTATTACCAATCTAATACTAAATAGTTTACTGATCTGTTAGATTTTATACTTGTGTAGATTATCAAGTTTACCATTAAATTCTAACTTCAGAATGACAGGTTGCTGAACGAGCTCTCTTCTTGTGGAACAATGACCATATAGTCAGCCTAATAGCACAAAATCGAACTGTTGTTCTTCCACTCATTTTTGAAGCATTGGAGAAGAATACCCAGAGTCATTGGAACCAGACAGTTCATGGTCTAACGTTGAATGTACGAAAGATGTTTATGGAAATGGATAGTGACCTTTTTCATGAATGTCGGCGCATATTTCAAGAGAAGGAAGCAAAAGCCAAAGAAACTGAAGAAAAGCGTGAGCTAATCTGGAAAAGATTGGAAGAAGTTGCTGAATCAAAAAATGCAAGCAAAGAGTCTTTGCCAGCCATTCAGGCATTAAAGATTTAAGGGCAGATTTAACCAGCTTTATGTGAGCAAATGGATAGTTAACCTGATAAAGGGAACCCTTTAAAGTTGGCGAGAATTTTATGGGGACTTTGTTGTATACATTAGTATGTTCAAAATATATGGAAGTCCAGAGAAAGCAGAGCTGGAGGCATGTGCTCTTCTTAAGATTGTCTTGTGTATGAAAACTGGATGAGCTGTTGTAATTTGAAGGAGTGGAAGGTTATGATCAGCTTGGCTTGTCATACAAGTCAAGGAGAATGTAATGTATCATTCTTGTTGTGTTCAGGTATGAATGAATTTCCATCACTGATTTTAGAGTATTGGTTGCAGTGTTCAAATTTGCCATTTCAGAATTTTTGTGCCATTATGATTATTATTGATGTTACAAAGCAGATTATCTATCCTCTCTTTCTTACCCACTGCATGGAGCTAAGAATAAATCCATGAGCACAATTGCCAGTAGCTTCTGTAGGTATAGTGTTATATAACGTCTAACTCTGAAGCTTTTTTGATACCTTCTGTTGGACATTTATCGAATAAAGAATGCTTCTAGACTCTAGTCTTTGCCATTGACAATTATTGTATCTTATATGATGAGCATTTAAAATATTTCTCGAGCTACTGTAAATATAAATCAAGTCGTCTTGTGTTTAACATTTAGGCTACAATTTGGTAGTTCTGATTAGGTTTTTATATTGATAATGTAGCTATTTGGTGGTAAAATTTAAGACGAGAGATTTTCAACAGTGTTGTTGTTTGGGTGGAAAAGTTTGAGATTATGAGAGTGTTTACTCAGATGAAATATATCACTTTGAGTTTCTCTTATAGTTCACTGCTTTGCTATGCTTGCAGTTTCTTCATATAAATCTTATTATGAAAATGTTGCTATTCTATGCATTACAGCGAATATGAGTGGTTTGCTGTCTGCTACTTCTTGAATTTTTCTTTTATATTTACAAATTTCTAAGCCTTTATTGATAATGTCCAGGAGAGCATTTCAGTGGCTTGTTACATATGGTCTTTTCATGTTCAAGGCTATATCCTGACTCCTGAGATTCAGGTTAACTGGTAACTGGGATACAGCTGGCACAGATTCGGAATATTTATCAGTTTTTATGGACCACGAAAATGTTAGGTTAAGAATACAACTTTGAATAGATAGCAGTTAATCATAGCGTTTATATTAGTTAAAACTACCTTGCCAAATAATATAATATTATTAGAGGGATGTGCCACCAGGATTCTGGGTTGCTTATTCTGTTGGGACATGTGGTTAACAGTTCCGGGGGGAGGGGAGGTGTTCCTGTGGAGATACATCCCCATGGGATGGTGTGAGGCGGGAGTTTTGGGTAGGATATACAACCTTCAAGGATTGGTTACATCTAGTAGTGCAAACATTGACATCGGCAAAATATTACTGAGGTACTTCTGGATATTAGAAGCATTAGGGAGAAATCGGCACATTGGCAAACAATTAAATATACATTAGGGATTTGTTACATCTAGTAGTGCAAACATTGATATCGGCAAAAAATTACTGAGGTACCTCTGGATGTTAGAAACATTAGGGAGAAATTGGCACATTGACAAACATTTAAAAATACATTTTTTTTTCATTATAAAAAAAAGAAAACTATCAACAACATCAAATAATCACATTACCACTTAAATATGAAAAAAAGGTTGATATATAAAATGCCAAATGATACATCAACCACTAACAGTTGACACTGATGGTTGTCCAGTCAAGACTCAGAAATGAATACACAAGACAAGATTACGTAAAATTAAAATCTATAATAAATGTATCTCATAATCTTGAGTCATCTACAATGATCAATCTCTTTCCATAGAAGTGCCAAGGCTTAGGGAAGGGTAGTTAGCTTTGTTATATCGAATATCTGGAACAAGGAATATGCTGCCTCTCAGTTCATTGATCAATGATAACTTGAAAGTTGAATCTGATGGCAGCTTAAGGTCTCTTGTTTGTCTTTTTAGAAGGTTGTCCAAGCAACCATGGAATTTACAGATTATTGATTAATTTCCTCTTATTTGTTTCCAGATCAGCCTTACAACCTCTGTTTGAAAATTCCATTCTAAGTGCATTAAGCTTTATTCTTGTGTGCATGTGTGAGAAGGGGAGGGGGGGATGGAAGCATTCCGTATCAATTCGATTTTTAGAATTGTCTTCACAAAAAGATTATCATGTCTTCAAATTTTATAGCTATTAAATACACAATTACTTGATCACATTAGTTTATTTGAATGTAAGATGCATTGCCAAAGTTGTGAAGGCAGAAATTTTCCAAGCAGATTTGTTGGTGGTTTTAAACTTTTATCAGGTACCATGTTTGCGGATATCAGTAGATCCCCATGTGAAATCTGCTCCAATTCTATCCAAGTATTCTTGAGATTTTAGTTTTCCTTCAAAATGCCATTGAAATTCTAGCTTAAAATGATAAATCTGCTCCACGGTTTTCGAAAGATCCTTGAAAACTGAGGATGTCTTGAACAGTGACATTTTAGAAGAAGAAAACTCATATTTCTTAGACCAGTTATAAGCTTTTCATGGGACCCAACTTTCTTCTTTACATCAAACATGGAGTAAAATATTGAAAACAAATGAACACAAAATCGATAATAAGTGGAAAACACTATGTTCTTTACAAACCTTGCATAAATCTTGAAACAACAACTAATTTTAGTACATACCTGGGAAAATGAAAACATAGATGGACATCAATTCACACTCTAAACGATACTTTGATGGAGATGAAAATGCTTATTTGGCCCTCCTAAAATTGATGGGAGATGACTGACGGAAAGCTCCTTTACTCCCATTCCCTAACTACTGCACATTAAAATGAGCCAAAAAATCCAATTTCTGTCTTTTTTTTTCACACAAAAAGCTGTGGGCTTGGGGATTTTTCCAAGTCCTGTTGTGATATTCTTGAAAAAATCACAATCACAATTTTTGGTAAACATCATGATGTGCAATTTTTTCAAAATATTGCAAATTTTTAAGGGCTATTTATTGGTAGGGATTTAACCTATGTAGCACAGGAACCGCTCCCTGTATTTAGGAAACTCGTTCCTGAAGTTCTAACGTTCCAGGGAACTTGAGAACTAGTAGGGAACTTTTTCCAAATCCAATGGAAGCTATTCCGGATGGTTGGGAACTTACTGGGAAATTTTAGCCTTTAAAATCGGGAACTTGAGGACTTTTTCTTGCTTGTTTCCTTCACCGGGAGCTTCCGTGCATTCATGATCGCCACCTATTAAAACTGAAATTTCCAGGGAAGAGAAGGAGATGCGAGGATGTACCCAAGACATTCTGCAGCCTGGGAGTGAATATATGGAACATTAAAAATTTAAAGACAAAACAAATCGAAGATACAATCTCATAAAACGTTTTTTGAGTAGTTCTTGATTTAAATATATAGCTGACCCAGCCATGATGATCTGAGTTCATTTGATCTTTATTGCTTTCTGGTTTATCCATGCATGTCTTTGAAAACGTGAGATCCTTTCCTTAGAGGGTTGTTCACGACTTTCCTATTTCCTCGCAACCATACATATACATGGTTGACTCAGAATTTTTTCTCCAGAAAACTAAGTTGTGGTGAAAGTCTATTTCGTGCTACCTTGTTGAGTTGGTGCACTGATCTCTGTCTACTGCGCATGCTAGAGTATTCACTTGTCCCATCACTGAATTGTAGTTACCACTAATCAATAATAAAAGTCCCCACTTTAGAAAGAGTCTACCTTTTATAATCAATGACATGGAGGGTAATTTTACATATACATTGTCGACTCAGAATTTTTTCTCTAGAAAACTAAGTTGCAGTAAAAGTCTATTTCGTGCTACCTTGTCAATTTGGTGCACTGATCTCTGTCTACCGTGCATGCTAGAGTATTCACTCGTCCCTACACTAAATTGTAGTTACCATTAATTAATAATAAAATTCCCCACTTTAGAAAGATTCTATCTTATATAATCAATGACACGGAGGGTAATTTTGATTTTATTTCCATTTCCATCTACTAAGAGGTTCTAGTTACAACTGTAATATGAGGGATAAGCTAGGTCATCTGGTTTGTGTTAATGTTTCTAATTTTGTCATTCTTTTTTAATTATTTTATTTTTATCTATGTAGCACGAGAACCGCTCCCGACTTTTAGGAAACTCGTTCCCGAAGTTTCGACGTTCCAGGGAACTTTGGAACTTGTAGGGAACTTTCCCAATCCAACGAGAACCGTTCCGAATGGTTGTGAACTTATACCTTCTAAAATTGGAAACTTGGGGACTTCTTTTTGCGCATTTCGTTCACTGGAATTTTCCACGCATTCATCATCATCATGTTGGTTGTTAACAACATTCCTATTTCCTTGCGACGGTCCATATACATGGTTGACTTAAAAAAAATTCTCTAGAAAACTAAGTTGCAATTAAAGTCTTTTTCGTGCCACCTTGGCGAGTTGGTGAACTGATATCTGTCTACCGCTCGTGGTAGAGTATTCACTCCTCTCTACGCTGAATTGCAGTTATTGCTAATCAATAATAAATGTAAATCTATTTTGACTTTTTATATATTATTAAATAAAAGAAAATAAATAAATTTATTTTACTATTTACTTTATGAATAAAAATTAAACTTTTAATTAATTGGAAATGGTTTTAAATTTCTATTTTGACTTTTTATATATTATTAAATAAAAGAAAATAAATTTATTTATTTTACTATTTACTTTATGAATAAAAATTAAACTTTTAATTAATTGGAAATGGTTTTAAATTTTATATTAAAACTAAATTCATATATTACATTTAAATAAAAAATATCTTGATTTTTATTTTATAATAATTTAAATTTGAGTAATTATATACCTTTGCAAATACCTTGGCATAGAATGTTTTGTAAACATATAATATTCTAATACATTTTAATCATAGTTGACACAAATCTAAAAACTTACTCTATACACATAGCCACAAATATAGGGACTATAACTTCTAAAAGTCCCCACTTTAAAAAGAGTCTACCTTATATAATCAATGAAGTGGATGGTAATCTTGATTTTATTGCCATTTCCATCTGCTAAAACTAAATTCATATAGCCATTTCCATCTTACTTTAAAACTAAATTCATATATTACATTTAAGTAAAAAGTATCTTGATTTTTATTTATAATAATTTAAATTTGAATATTTATATAACTTTGCAAATATCCTAGCATAGAATATTTTTGTAAACATATAATATTCTAATACATTTTAATCATAGTTGACACAAAACTAAAAACTTACCCTATACATATAGCCACAAATATAGGGACTCTAATTTCTAAAAGTCTTCACTTTAGAAAGAGTCTACCTTATATAATTAATGATGTGGATGGTGATCTTGAGTTTATTGTCCATCTGCTAAGAGGTTCTAGTTACAACCGTAATACAAGGGATAATTTAAGTCATCTTATTTGTGTTAATGTTTCTTTTCTTCTCTATGTTTCTTCTCTTCTCATGTTTTTTTAATTATTTTATTTTTCTATATTTTTAATAGATGTTATTGACGTTCCCAACCTGCCGTTACCTGCAAATTTGGGGGAAACTTGATGTATCCGATACTCGTACCCACGTTTTCTATGTTCCCGCGTTCCGGAAACTTGTGCAACATAGATTATTATATATATACATTTTTTTTTGTAAGTACCCACAGGGGATTTGAACTCGTGACCTTTCATTTACAACTTCTCATCTCAATTATTCATTACCAATTGATCTAACCCTGTGGGCATATTTTTAATATATATTATAATTATTCATTACCAATTGATCTAACCCTGTGGGCATATTTTTAATATATATTATTGCTGTTCCCAACCTATATTTCTTTTAAATTTGGGGGAAACTCTTAGACTTATCTGATGCTTGTACCCATGTTCCCATGTTCTGGAAACTTGTGCAACATAGGATTGAACATTGTGACCATCAATGATGTTTGCAACACTGGTTGCATCTCAATTACCTGGTTGTGGATAGTGAAGGGTTGGGACATGTGACCCTTCATTAGAACGGTTGGTTACACCTACTGTATCTGAGCATAGTGAATGAATGAGATATAGCTGATTGAGGAAAGTGATGATAAAAACTACATATGTCATGATTTTTTTCAATAACAACCCACACCAACCTACATGGGTGGAGCGAGGATATTTGTAATCAGTGATTTTTCACAGCAAACTATATGAGAGAATATTTCTGATTGGTCACTGCATTAAGCATTAAGAAATATGTGTTTAATGTCCCCAGTGCCACCGCTTGTGTCCTTTATATAGCGTACCTAAGTTTCTTGACGTCCTCGTCTTTCTGCTCTTCTTGAGACATATTCTTTTGTCCCTAGATTTCCCTAGGACTGATTGTAACATTGCGTATTTTGTAGTGAGTTCATGACTTACATAATTGGCCTAATTTCTTTGCCCATTCAGAAACATTGTCTAAGATGGTGTTTCCCTTGCCTATTTCTATCAGTATTGTATTATTGCTTTCTAGATTTTCTAAAATTTTCTAATACAATTCCTTGACATTTTCAGACAGTAGAAAGAGCACCATAACAACAACTATGACTAGTGTAGTTTGACTTGGCCAAGTCAGTTGGAATTCATTTTGACTCAGTCACTCTGCTTGGTCAGAAAATGAGTGTAGTCTAGCTCGGCCGATTCACTGTTAGGCACTTGGGCCCCATAAGAAATGTATGAATACTTTCTTAAATGACAAAAGAAGTCGTAACCCTATCTCACCTTTTCAAAAGGCTTCCTCACCTCATCTATCAGTGATTGCTTGCATATGGAAAGTTTGGAACTGATTTGGTGAGTATATCCTGCCTGCTGTTAGAGCTTATATGGAACTAATTTGGCACAGATTTCAGAGGCAAGTCCATTTGTGATTGCTGTCTTCTCATTGGCATGCAGATTGAAGAGGCATGCATTCAGATTTGAGTTGCCCATCACATCTTAAACTTTTATTATCTGAAAGTTTCACAGAACTTTAATTCAATGTATCTCAGAATGCGCAAGTTATGCATTTCCATGTGATTTTGCCTACTTGCACCATTGCATGCAATATAAATTAGCAAACTTGCATATTTGGTGTCTAATTCTTTGTATTTACATTTTGTGCCTCAACACACACACACTTCTGCATATTTTGTGTCTAATTTTTCTATTGATATTTTTGTGTGTGCGGGTGCACACACACACGTGTATATGTAGATTTCTTCAAGGAAAACTTTGCAGATCCTTTGTCTTCCTCGAAATATCTAGATGGAAGGTGGCTCAACAGCTAGCCACAATAGTGGCTGGGAGTGCACACACACACGTGTATATGTAGATTTCTTCAAGGAAAACTTTGCAGATCCTTTGTCTTCCTCGAAATATCTAGATGGAAGGTGGCTCAACAGCTAGCCACAATAGTGGCTGGTATACATGAGGGATTCAACCAGATTTGAACCTGTGACCTATGGCCTCCCCGTTAATCGGAATCCACATTCTGTGGGCAGATGGGTAAATGGTTTGAGCTAACCCTTGGGGCTATATGTATATATATATTATATTTAATTAAATTGAGACTGTTTTATGTATTGTTCAATTTTTTCATAGTGAACTCTGTGTGTAAGGGCTTAGTCCGAGTCCAACTACTTTGATTATGGCAGCGTATTAAACAGTGTTCCACAGGGACGCGTTTCCACGTTTCCTGCATCCCAGGGACTTGGGGACTCCTGGGCGAAACTTTCCCTCCCCAACCATGCCTCTGGGAATTTTTTTTAGTGTTTTCCCATTATTTTCACATTTTACAATTCCTACTTGGTACTACTTAGAAAATAAACTGATATATTTAGTATTTACATTGCACAATCATTAATATACATCAAATGAATTATTATTTTTGATATTTTATTTTAATTTTATAATTTTAGAGACGTCCCCACGTCCCCCCTGAATATCCGTAAATTTGGGGGTGGTCTACACGCGTCCCGAATGTGTGTTTCCCCGCTCCCACGTCCCCCGTCCCGGAAACTTGAGGGAACATTGGTATGAAAGCATGGTGAATTGTATGTGGAGGATTTAGGAACATCAATAGTAATGAAATTTAAATAAGGTCCCCCCTTATTCCTCATTGTTTAGATTCTATGTAGACAACCCGAGGCAATATTTTTGAGAGATAATCAAAGCCATTGAATGGATTTGTTGCCGTTTTAATTTAAAGTTGCTTTCCTCTCGTTTGTCTCAACTTTTAAGTATTGCATTATTTTTCGATGCTAGAGGATCCGTGAAGGCCACGAGAGTAATTACAATATTGTGATAATCGACACTTGGAGCTAAATCTTAGCGAAAGATAAGGTTATGGCATTTGCTGCGTTAAAAAAGAAGCCATCACAATTACAGTTGACTTTTAAGATAGTCAACTAGTCATATCTAATTATATATATTTTTGGTACTTTTAGCTCTTTTTGTTTATGCGTTTGCTATGAAATATGGCTAATGCCATTTATATATTGGCTACACAGGATATGTATTTGCCTATATCTACTTGGTTCTTTTTCATTATTGGGTCAACCTTCTTAATGCACTCAGTGGACAACCCTTATCGTGAAAATGGTTTTCCAGTACTTGGTTCTTTTGATATAATTTTTCAACTTCCATTTCTCATGTTCAGACTTGTGTTTGTTGCGAATTATACGCTACACTGCAAGGCCCATCTATTGCTCTATAAGATAATTTTTGAGCTCCCTTAGCTCTCCCATAAGGTCAAATGCATGGGAGGCACATTGTACAATGTTAACGCATGTTCCATTCTAGTTGTCCACTTAACATAATATTTAGCCTGGGGATTTTTCTAGAAATCAATGATGTTGATTAATGTCAAGGTTTCTTCTTCATGTTAATAAGGAAGGATTTATATGAATTGTCAATGTGTGATTCTATTTTCTTTAGGATGTTTATTTCATCTTGATGTCCTTATTTATACCACTGTCAGATGAATGGATAAAAATTAAACATATCTCAGGGTCACTTGGAAATCCGTTGACTGAAATTTCTGTTATCATATGGAACTGAAGACTGTGCCCAGGGAACAATTTTTAAATCAGTAACAGGCCAAGGGAGTTGTTGAGTCGGGGTACCTTTCTTCGTTTGCTTATATAGGGTGGTACTACCTCTCTTTCAAGCACAGTGCACCCATATTGAAACATCGTGATGTTGAACATTGAATGCTTTGTATGTAGTGTTTTCTTGTGTGGGATATTCATTATGCCCAATGGAAAATAAGGACTAACTGCAGAAAATGAAGTTTTTCTGACATGCAGAAATATCACAAATTGTTAATCCCATCTCTAATGGACAATTAGTGGAGTCGTTCATTACTTCATTTTGAATTAGTTCTCAAATACTTTTACTGGTGACAGAAGTCAGTAAACCTCATTTCATAAAGAAGAAAGGTTGAAGAAGTAGCATGCATTTGAAATAACATGAACAAACATTACATGATGAAGGAATCTTGGATGCAATGCGAATTGGAACTTCACAGGGTCAAAGATGAAGAGTGGTTTCCATGTCCAGAGAAGACTACAAATAGTTCAGTGATAACATAATTCGACATAGCCCAAATGACCATCTCTGGAGCTAGCATCAAAGGGGGAAGTGCGATGTTGAGTGTTAAGAAAACTATTAGGCTTGTAGCAGGGATCCTTAGCTTCAACCTCCAACAGTGTTCAAGCGTTTTCTACCTTTCCTAAAAGAGAGGCAAATAAGAATTCCATGACCAACGACATTCCTAGGAGCGGAGAGTATTAAGGCGAACAGAAAGTAGGAAGAGCTGAATGCAATACAAATAGTAGGGGAAGAATGAGGTCAGGACAAAAGATGAGACTTACAGGTAAGTTGTAGCAACAAAAGGTTATGAACACCATTCTTTTAACTTGAACATCCCCTTTATAGTCTTCCAATAACACATTTTCCCCTTTCCTTGAGAGGTACAACTGCATTGATTTTTCTTCACTATCTAGCATTTGTCTTCCCAAACAACTTGAGAAAACAACTCCATTAAATATGAGCAGATGAGAGACTAATAATTTGTGGATGTAAGCTGCATTTACGATCTTGTAAAGTCCTTTGTTTACCATTTGATTTAGCAATGCCTACCTTGGTCCATTGGTTCAGTTGTCCCGACCTATCTTCATAGCCCTAGATGGTGTCCCTCTTGCCTCAATTTCTACCTCTTACATTGAATGACACTTGCACTGTGATTGAGAAAGCCTTCTTCGCCGACTTGGATTTCCTCGATCTTCTGTTTGTTGGAAGAATAATGCTTGTAGTTAATTGACTTGTGTTCTCAGGGTTGTCGTTCATATCCTAGTTGGTACAAGTCTCGGTTCATCTTCCATTGAGGTTTGATCCTTCGAGCCCTATTTCAGTTTTAAGCTCGACCTCCTTTAGAGCAGGTTGCATTTGCCACATATCTCTTTTTTGGTCCTCAATGTGGCCCTTTCTCTACTAGTTTCTTGTTGGTGTGACTATTGTGGAGGCATGACTGGGCTATCTTGTGGCTTCATGATTTACTACAAAGTTGAGCAGGGTTTGCTTGCTATTTGTTCACAAGTTTTGTAGCTTGCTTGAAGGGAGAAACCATGACCATGAAAATTTGGTTGACTTTCAGTGCCTCAGGGTTTGTCTTTCTTTTCCTTGCTACCTCGACTTAGCATTGATCATGATTTCATCATCGTGGATCTCATGGAACGCGTTACACTTCAATTTCCTGGTGCTGTTGTCTTGGCCCATCCTTTACCTTTTTCGACTTAGCATTGATCATGATTTCATCATCGTGGATTTCATGGAACGCGTCACACTTCAATTTCCTGGTGCTGTTGTCTTGCGGTTTCTTGTTGTAGGTTGCATTTGCCACATGTCTCTATTTTGGTCCTCAATGTGGCCCTTCCTCTACTAGTTTCCTGTTGGTGTGACTATTGTGGAGGCATGACTGGGCTATCTTGTGGCTTCATGATTTACTACAAAGTTGAGCAGGGTTTGCTTGCTATTTGTTCACAAGTTTTGTAGCTTGCTTGAAGGGAGAAACCATGACCATGAAAATTTGGTTGACTTTCAGTGCCTCAGGGTTTGTCTTTCTTTTCCTTGCTACCTCGACTTAGCATTGATCATGATTTCATCATCGTGGATCTCATGGAACGCGTCACACTTCAATTTCCTGGTGCTGTTGTCTTGGCCCATCCTTTCCCTTTTTCGACTTAGCATTGATCATGATTTCATCATCGTGGATTTCATGGAACGCGTCACACTTCAATTTCCTGGTTCTGTTGTCTTGGCCCATCCTTTCTCTTTTTCCCTTGTAGAACTGGGCTTTTGCTTCTTCGTCCCTTCGTCGAGTTCCTCTTATTCCTTGGTTTTCTTCATTGGTTTTTTACATCTTTTCAAGTCTTCATATTTTTCTCGGGACAGTTGTTCGTGGCCCTTCTTTCTTAACTTTCTTCTTGTAAATGGGTTTTTCTACCGAGGCGTTTTGGAGTTCTTTGCCAAGTGAAAAAACTTTGTCCCAAGGGCCAAAACCTCGTGGACCTCCTTTCAATGATGAGTAGGACCAACATGTGCTTGATTCTGCATGAAGAAGTGAGAGTTAACTCCTTTTTCGATCACTAGTTGTCTTAGGCTCTTAGCCACCAAGCCGCTCGCCGAGCATTGCATATTTTCTACTTTGCTTGGGAAATAAGCTTCTCTATGTTCTTCTCCCCCCAACCTGGACTCAGTGGATTGATCCTATCCTTTGTTCGACGATGTTGTCTTGCTACGTGGCGAAAATTGATTGGTCCATCTGACTACTGTGCTCATTATTATGTCGTGGCATTGGTTTGACCTTGCCACGTGTTTTTAGCGGATTCATCTTTTTGCTCAAGTAGACAAGCTTGCCCTTCTCTACATCTTACATCTACCATGTTAGGCTCCCCGTCTATTCATTGAGTACTGGAACTCCCTTTCATGTGTAGCAGAGGCACTGCGCAATGGCTCTTCACTTAATCCCATCGTAGCGGCGTTTGTTGTTTTTCACCCTGGATGTTCAAAATTCACCATATTTTGACAGGTAGATAAAATTCGTCCATTTCATCGATTCAATTTGGGTCAAATCGCATGCCAACGAGAAAATTCGTCCATTTCATTGATTCAATTTGGGTCAAATCGCATGCCAACGAGAGTTAAACGCATGAATTATTTTTCTAATCTTGAAATAATTGGTTTATCATTAGATTACATAGGCTTCTCACTCTAGATTCGCTTTGTTAAACTCACCACTTGGATCGAACCGGAGTTATCACACATGTATAGACGTTCCCATTGCTTAGGGTATGCCAGCATGAGATTATGCTCCCATTGATTTCGCAACTTGACAATCCTTCCGATGCCATTCAGTCCTATAAACACTAGGAACGATTGTGTGGACACATGCTTGAGCTGGCCGTGGCTATGCTATTAAATTGTATTTAACAATGGTAAATTATATTTAATGATAAATTTCTATTTAATGGCTTAATCGTGAATGAATAATATATAGTTTCTGTTTTGTTTCAATAATAAATCTGCAGTGATAATGATCTAAATAAGTTAGCTAACTTATTAATAAACTAACTAATAAAAAACTAACTAATTAATTAAGTGGAATTTTAATTTGATAAAATTGTATTTAACATTTAATTTTATTTGTATGATAGATTGTAATTAATTTTTAGTTGTATGATAGATTGTATTTACTGTATTGAGATATAGCATATTACATGGCAGGAATACCAATTCGATCTTAAAGTTGATATTTTTTAATATTAAAAAAATAATTATAAATAGATGGATAAACTTGAGTGTAATACTTGTCTTTATCCAAATTTCATCGTCATCTAAATTGAACATGAACATGAACCATGTGACCTTTGTTCGTAGCCACAACCCTTTTTTGCTACTTACTCGAGCTTGTGGTCCCCTCTTTATTTTGTTGAGAACACCTCGTCGAGCACATCAATCCTTTTCTCGACATATATAGACAAATTCCCTATTCCCTTTTAGCACGGTGCTTGGTAAATTGACATGGCCTTTGTTTTAGCTTGGCAATCGCCCCACTTGCTTACCATCTCTCTTATCTTTGCACAAGAACGTGGTCCCTAATTTCCCCTTTTGCTGAGCACAACCGGTTATGAAAGTTAGCCTTTGCTCGATAAGCACACACTTAACCCTTGCATTTTGGCTAGATACATTGCATAGTGAAGCATGCCTCGCCTTTTCTCAATGTATGATGGGTACGATTTCAAGTTTGTTTGCCGACCTTGCCATCTTATTGAGTGAAGATGATAGGTAAAAGTCTTTGACCCCCTTAACTAGGCACATTTACAATGAGTTGTTTTTTTGAAACTAAATCTTAGGCCAAGGAAAAGACGAGATAAGGTGATTTGTGACAAAGCAAGGAAAGAGGAGTTGGACTTGATATGTAAGGCATAGAGACTACTCATAGCAAAGAAAATAATTGTCATATTTGTGCTTTGGAACTCTTAGGAAAAAATCGGGAGATAAAGCAATTCTGAAACTTTCAAATGGATACCACCAAAATTGTGGTAACATAAGCCTTGTGGAAGATTTGGGCAAAGTAGTGGCTCTTTACACGTGACAATCTATGCATTCTTGATGGGGTTGTTGACCAAATTGATTGGCCTATATCTAGGTCAAAGAGGATAAGGTTCTCCAGGTCAAAGAGGACTCCAGGTCAAAGAGGACAAGGTTTTCCATTGGATATCAAAAGAATGGTATTGTCATCACCTTTGAGTTAATATTTGAAAATTATATTGCTTCAATAATAAGCTTGTAGATCATGCTTGTTGTTGGAAGGGGAGCTTGTGGAGCACTCTGAATTAGGAATGTCTAAATATATTACATGATTATATATCAACATTGTAACCTGATTACTTATTACTTATCCCATAGGAAATCATATATTTCAATCAAGATGAAAGAAATATGCATGCTAAATATGCTTTATGCAATGACCACTAGTGTCTATGATTTACTAAATGAGTCAATTACCTCATTTTGACTTATTAAGCTCAATCATTGAATGCATGTGTGAGGTTGGTGGGAAAAGTCTTCTCATGTAGTTATGGAAGCATTGGATGAATACTTCTATGACAATTGTAAAAGTCCTATTTTCTATGGTTAGAGGTAATGTCAATTGTTTTTATTTCTAATCCTCTAACCTTTGGAGTCTCTCACCCATTTTCCATGTTGAATTTGTACACTTCCCATGGCTTTCATTTTGTTATATCCATAGTCAATTTCTAGATTGTGAAATAAACCAGAAATTGCAGTCATTAGAGGGAAGAGGATGGTTGTAGGTGAGCATAGAGGTTTCTAGATATAAGCCTTTACCAATTGTTTATTTGTTGCTTCTTGATGATTGAGAAGCTATGAATTGATGTTACAGGAGGTTATCCATTATCATATAGAAGGTTGGACTCTTTCTACCATACTGGTAAGCACTATAAGTGTTGGATTTCTTGAAGGAAATATGGAGCAGTGAAGGGAAATGCCTTCCTTGTGTTTTTTGGGGCAATGGAAAATAGTGCCATGGTTGGGATGATTGAGTGAGATTCTTGTAATTGCTTAGTGGTGAGTGGATTGGCTAAGCAAGAGAGTAAATGGGTTTTGGGATGAGAGAGAGAGCGAGGTTTGTGTTGGGATTATTGTCATTGATGTCAAATCGTTAATGTTGTCATTGATGTCATATTAAGGCATTACATTAAAGATGATGTTATTAATGTAATGCAAAGGTATTTGCAAGCAAGGTGGTGTATCTCCATATTGATTTATATATAGATTTACAAGTATATTAAAACAAGGGTGCACGTCAAAAAATAAAATGTGAAATGGCGGTTTCAAACCAATGGATATCGAAGCCCATGGTATTTGGAAAGGGTTGGAAGCCCTTGGTATTTGAAAAATTGAAATAAAGAAGGGGAATTAATTATTTAATTAATGGGTGTTGTGGCCTTTTGAATAAACATGTTCTTTCATGAAGGGTTATGAAAAAGTATAAAAATAGAAAGTATTGAGAGAAACTGTGTAAAACTATAATTGCATTTGAAGAAGTTGACGAGCTTTCAAAATTAGTTTTAGGTCATCTTGGCATTTTCATTATTCTCTGTTTATTGGAAACCGTGAAAATTTTAGAAGATAGAGGTGAGATATCAAAGTACACGTGGTAAAAATTCTAGACTGTTGTTCGTTATACTTTCATAGATATGCCCCATGGAAGTGGGGGTTTTGAATGGTCCTAAAATTAAATTTAAATAGACCAACTTGACATTTTCTCTTTAAATTATTCTCTGAGAATTTTCACACTGTGAAACTTGAAGGGATCTTATAAGACATACATAACTATTTCAGGTAAAAGTTTTAGACTTTGGTTCGCTATACTTTTTGATATATGTGCCATGGAAGTTGGGGCTTTTGAATGGTCTTGAAATCAATCTAAAACATGTCAACTTGACATTTTCTCTATCACTTCTTCTCTGAGAATCCTCAGATTGTGAAACTTTCAGGGATCTTAGAAGACATATAGGTGTACCTCTAGTAAAAGTTTTAGACTTTGGTTTGCTATACTTTTCGAGAGATGCATTGTGGAAGTTAGGACTTTTGAATGGTTTTGAAATCAGTTTCAAACATGCCAACTTGGCAATTTGGCTATAACTTCTTTGAGGCTTTTTAGGCTGAAACTTTTAGGGGTTTGAGAAGACAGATGGGAGCACCTCAGGTAAATATTTCATAATCAGATTTGTAAAATTGGATACTTGGCATGCTGTACAAGTTCGTTCTTGGGAAGATGCCAGAATTGCAAGCTTTGGGAAAGTTACCATTTAGAAATTCAAATTTTGGTCAGACTTGATGAAAGCAGAAGTAACAAGTAGACTTGGTGAAAGTAATGTGAATGTTATCAACTTTTAAAGAAGTTATATGTACTAAAGAACAAATTGGAACTTGAAGGTTGGTGTCTCTTGCTAAGTTGGTGCTTAGTGGTGTCTCCAGTAGATTGGTGTTTACTAAGATCTGTAAGACTAGGTTGGTGCCTAGCATGGTTTGTATTGGTGGGGATTGGTGTCTTCAGTAGATTGGTGTCTATGAAGATATGTAAGAGTAGGTTGGTGCATACCAAGGCTTGTACCAGTGGGGATTGGTGTCTCTAGTAGGTTGGTGCCTACAAATATTTGTAACAGTAGGTTGGTGATATTTGTAACAATAGGTTGGTGCCAAGGTTTGTATTACTGGGGATTGGTGTCTCCAGCAAGTTGGTGCCTACAAATCTTTGTAATAGTTGGTTGGTGCATACAAAGAATTATAAGATAACTTTTGTGGTTTTCTCTCGTAAGGGTTCCCACATAAATCTTGTATTCTATGTTTTGCATATGTGATTGTATTCTTATGGTTGATGAATGTTTGGAAAAGTAAAGAATTGTCTTATACTGATTTACCCTCATTATAAGTGTGCACACAACAACTTGCAGGTGTTTCCTTTACTCTAGTGGCGTCATAGCTCGACATGGGGTGATATTTATAGTTGATGCCTACTGTTGGATAGAAAATTGCTTTTACATAGAAGTTGCTTGGATCTTATGTGCTAAAAGATAATTATTCTCTCTGTTAATGATGATAGTGAAATGATTTTATTCACTTTTAGTGATAAATATGCTTGTTTATGTATGATGTATGTATGGATAGGTTTTTAATTCCATTGTGTTTCATATTCGTGCACTTGCACATGCATTTATTAGTTTATAATGGCCCATGGGGCGAAATTAAGAAACATGAAATTCGTATTTGCCCCCTCCTAGAGTTAGAGTGACGGACATGGATGCTATAGAGTGGTATTAGAGCTCTTGATTGTAGCATCGACGTTTTATGGGTCAGAATCAATAGTTGCAAGCAAGAAATAGAGTTTGCATAGGAAGTGATGAAACAATTTTGTGAAAATTGTGTTTTAGTTTTCATATAGTATTTTTAACGAAGTGACGAGTTGGATCTTGTGGCCACCAGCAGGGATGATATATTAGTTCGAGAAAATTCGGGAACTTTTTGAAATTGATAGTTATTAGTAAAAAATTTCATTTTGTTGAGTGAGAGAATTTCTCAATTGGAGAAAGACCAAGTGTAAATTTTGTAATAGCCATATCCTATGAAAATAAAACTTGCATATTTGTGTATAATAAAAAAATTTAATGAAATTTTGACGGGGCCCTAAAAATCCCATGTGGACGAGAGGTAAGGCATGGAGGAGCCATGTAGATTGAGAATATAGGTAGTAGTTTCAAGCGCGAATCATATGCGTGGGTGGCATCCGTGTAGGAAGGGAAAAGATTAGTCAATGTTGTAGATGGCCTAGATTAAATTGGGCAAACTAGATTGCACAAGTTGCATCATTAAATCTTGACCATTCTCGCGATTCAAGATGATCAAAGCACATCATGGGGGATAACACTTTGAAATCACACAAGTCTCATCTTTAAATCTCGTCCATTTGCGCAAATGGAGGTTCACAAGCGATAGTAAAGGGGGTATTGCCTCGAATGGTCACAATCCTATTTTTATCGGTTAGATCAATAGATCTTGAACATTCAAGGGTTTCTTTTGGCATGGTTAAAAATTGCAGCATGTGAATCTTTGAGAGTTTCGATGATAGTGATAATGAGATTGAACAAAATTCGACATGGTGTAATTGGAGGTTTCCATATATGGTCTAGGTGGGCATGGTGCCACACCATCATTGCCACATGCCATGCTATGTCAGTGGGATGTCATGCCATCAATGTTGATAGTCAACTAGAAGAGTTAATTGAGTGGTCAAATAATTGGTCGATTGATGGGATGATTAGGCTTTTGACTAGTTCAATGGAAGAGTTTGTTGGAATACTGAGAGGGGGGGGTGAATCAGTATTTGCACAATTATAATTTTTTTAATAAAGAGCAAGTTGCTAATCACAAATCATAGCATATCATCAGTGTACTTGAAAATAACAAGATGCACAGAACACAATATTTTGACGTGGAAACCGAAGTCTTGGGGGTAAAACCACGGAAGCCTTTTTAAAAATAAAATTGACCCAACAACAATCGGGGTAAACAAATTTAATACAACTTTAACAACTACAACTGGAAGGGGCTACAATCCCTTAGGCTTCGTCAGCTACACCTGGCAAGCTGCTACAATAGCTTAACTCACAAGATTGTGAGCCCTAGCACCACCTTGCCACCTTGAAGAAAAATACGATTGAACCTGTGGACCTGTCAACATCAATCCTTGAACTTCCTGCAGTTAATAACCTCTACTCTCTGATCATTGCTAAATCATCACTGTATACTGATATGTTGTTTCACTGCTATACACTGTTTGTGTACATCACATCATACACACTTACTGAACAAGTAATTCTGCAATGAACATAAGACATGCATCATTATAGTGTATCTTCAAGTAGCATCGTCATCATCGTCGTTACCAAGTGTACATCAACAAGCATAGGAATGCATCATCACACCATAGCATGCATGTTCATCATAGTGTACGTGTCATAGATCATAGGAGTGCAACAAAATCATAGCTTGCATCATCATCGCAGTGCATACATCATAGTGTATGTCATCACACATGTATTATCATCATAGAGTGTATCATGACAAGGCATAAGAATGTATCATTAGTTTATAGTATGTATCATAGAGTGAATGGTGTAGCATGCATAATCACATCATCATCATCATATCATTGCATATTTCATAAGGTGCATGGTGTATGATAGCATGTATAGTAGAGTGTGCATCATAGAGTGTCCATCAAAGAGCATAAGAGTGCACCATCACTTTATGGTATATATATATATCAATATACCAATGTATACATTCAATACTGTTTCACATCATACACTTGTACCTACACTGTACACTGACATACATACCACTGTCCACTCTTTGTACATCACTGTTCACTATAGTTGTCTACACATCCCTGTATATATACTTGTCTATACTTGCACACATAAACATAACACTGTTCAAACATACCTTATCAAGACTTGGTTTGTGCTTTTACCCTCTAAAAAATATGTGGAAAATTCGGGTAAGGACTATCATAAAACCCCAAAGCAGTCTGTTGCAAAAAAAACTTAGGTCTGTGGTTTTAGCTTGGGTTTGCTGCCACCTAGCTCAGCGAAAAGAACCTCAGCCAAACATTCCTCAGTCACTGCTGCAATAATCAGGACTGTAAAATTTCAACAATTTGGATTGTTTCTCCACCAAAATCCTCAGACTATCTAGCTCAGTCCACTACCCGAAAATTCTCAGTCAAACAGTTGATTCGTTGATGGTTGTCATGTGACAAAGGTTTGGTGTATTTATACACCTACTAGGCGTGGAGAGGGAGAGCCACTAGGGCTGATGTTCAAGGTAGATTAAATTCTTTTATTAAATATATTTTTTAACATATCACCACTTCAATGGGACCGACCTTATGGAGGGTTGGAGTATTTTATTTAAATTTAAATTTGTTTTAACTTTTGTTAACATTTCAACTTAACGAGGTTTAATTTATTTATTTTTAAAAATCCAAAGTTGGATGGGTTGGCCTACTTGGTGGAGGGTTTAAACATTTTATTAATTTTAAACTTGATTTAATACTTAAGCTCTTAATGGGGCTGACCTAGTGTGGTTGCATGCTTCCAAAGGTGGGTAATTTATTAAGTATTAATATTTTATTTATTTGTTAATGATCTTTTTATTGATTTTAAAAAATGTTTTAACACTTTAACTTAATGGTAAGGGTTTTATTTTATGAGTCACCAAGAGGGATTCGTGTAATGGGCATCATTAGTGTTTTAAGGGCAAGGCTTACATCATAGGGTCAACTTCTAGATTATGGGCTTAGGGAATTCTCCTAGGGTACCATGACCTCATTAAAAACACAAATGACCACATAATGGGTCATTTGGACTCTTTGACGTTATACACTTCTTCAACCCACCAAGTACACTTTCTAGGTTACTAGGGTATAGGTTGTGGTACTGGGAATCCAAGAAAACAACTGGGGAACATAAACAACTTAGGGGTATCTAAAGGGTGTACATTGATTTTGCCACTGTCCTAAGGTTTCCAAGGGCTTCAGACTTGGGATTGGACAAGGTCAAAAGGTATCCTTTGACACTGACAACTACTTAACCCTCAGGGGCTCCTCAAGGGGCATTAAGACAACCATCACACCTGTTGGCATCGATGCCAATTTATTCAACAATCTCCCCCTTTGTAATTGATAACAACTTCAAAGCTCCCCCTTAGAATGAGCTTCCTTTGTTCACAAATTCCCCCCTTAGAGCAACCTTCCTTTACCTTCCTTGTTCAACTTTTTCTCCCCCTTTGGCATCAATAGCAAAGGGTTCTCCTTGTAATATTACTTCTCCCCCTATCATGCTGATGTGTTGTTGAAGACATATCAATTCAATTAGGATATAGTATGACTCCCAATTTTTCTCGGAGGTACTCAAAGGCTTAGTAAAGATGTCTGCAATTTGTTATTTTGTCCCAATATATTCCAACTTGATATTCTTTTCTATGACTTGTTCCTGAAGTAAGTGAAACTTGATAGGAATGTGCTTGGTCTTGGAGTGCATGACTGGATTCTTGGAGATACTGATGGCACTCGTATTGTCACATAGAATTGCAATTGCATGTGTGTCTTGCAGAGTTTGCTTCATCCAAAGAATCTGAGTACAACACGCTGCTGGTGCTATATATTCTGCTTCGACAATTGAGAAGGACAATGAAGACTGCTTTTTGCTCGACCAAAACACTAGATAATTTCCTAGAAATAATGTTGTTCCACTGGTGCTTCTTCTATCGTCAACACAACTTGCCCAATCTAAGTTTGAATAAGCTATATTAGCTCATTTCCTTTTGGATAGCAAAGTCCAAAGTCCATAGTTCCTTTTAACTGCTATAATGTGAGTTTCCTTTGGAGCAACTTGAAACCTTGCAACTTGTTCAACAACTTGCATCACATCTGGCCTTGAGCTGTTACATATAGCAGACTACCAATCATTGATCTATAAATCCTTTAATCAACTTCTTTAGATTCATCTTCCTTGCTCAGCTTACAACCGATGATCATAGGAGTACTCACAGGTTTACAATCTTCCATCTTGAATTTCTTTAACATTTCCTTGATGTGTTTTGTTTGAGCAATAAAAATGCCTTCTGTTCGTTGAGATATTTGAAGTCCCAAGAAGAAAGTTAATTCACCGAGCAAATACATTTAAAACTCTTTCTTCATGTCGTTAGCAAATTGTTGACTTAGTGAATTGTCATCACTTCCAAAGATGATATCATCAACATATACTTCAATGATGAGTATGCTTTCGTCGTCCTGTTTGATGTACAAATTGTTATCTGCACTTCCCCTCTTAAAGTTTTGTTGCAGCAAGTACCTATCCAATATGGAGTACCAAGCTCTAGGAGCTTGATCTAGGCCATATAAATCCCTTTTTAGTCTGCATACACAGTCCTTGTTTTCTGAAAGCTGAAACCCTTCTGGTTGTTCGATGTAGATTTCTTCTAATTCCCCATTCAGAAAAGCTGATTTTACGTCTATCTAATACACTCTGATGTCTTTGGAGCAAGCATAAGCCAATATCATCCTGATAGCTTCTATTTTGGTTGCTGGTGCAAATGTTTCTTGAAATTCTATTCCTTCGATCTAAGCATAGCCTTTATAAACCAATCGGGCTTTGCTTCTGATTACCTGTCCATATTCATTCATTTTGTTTCTAAAAACACACTTTGTGTCGATCACATTCTTGTTATTTGGTCTAAGAACAAGTTCCCATGTTTCATTCTTCTCAATTTGATCTAATTCTTCTTCCATTGCTTTGACCCAATGCTCATTTGTACTGGCCTTTGCAAAAGTTCCTGGTTCAATTGTAGACATTAGAGAGAAGTGTACCTGCTCATTTCTGCAAGATTGTCTTCTTCTTCTACTTCCTATTCCGCCATTCTTATCACCAATAATTTGATTTGATGGATGGTTCCTCTCGTACCAGTTCTTAGGAATATGTTGATCCCATTGTTATTCTTGTTCCACAATTGGTTGGTTTTGTTCTTCATATTCCGTGAGTTGTTCTTCATTCTCATCTAGTTGTTCTTCCATTTCTTTATGATAAAAAACTTATGTTTTGCATTGTTCGATTCTTTTGAGTCTTCTCTGGATGATGTTAGTCGACCCTCATATATCTTCATGTTGATGCTTTCGATTACCTTGTTTGATCTCAAATTGTAGCAATTGTAAGCTTTCCTTTTGGATGAATATCCAACGAATATGTCTTCGTCTACTTGAGAATTAAATTTTCCAATCTTCTTATCTTCTCTTTTGATGTAGCACTTGCTTCCAAATATGTTGAAGTGTCGTACATTTGTTGCTCTTCCTATCCATAACTCGTAGGGAGTTTTATCAGTTTTGCTTCTGAGCAATCCTCTGTTCATGATGTGTACTTCTGTATGAACTGCTTGTCCCCACAACTTTTTGTTCAACTTAGATTCATTCAACATGGTTATGGCCATCCCCATTACTGACCTGTTCTTTCTTCTAGCAACTCCATTCTGCTAAGGTGTTCTGGCTACTGAAAATTGTCTTTTTATTCCATTCTCTTCATAGTACTTGTTGAATTCATATGAAGTGAATTATCCATTGTTGTCGGATATGAGGCACTTGATTTCTGATCCTATTTCATTCTCGACCAGTTCCTTGAAAGTTTTGAAACATCCAAAAGCTTTTGACTTCCTGTTGAGAAGACATACCCATGTCATCCTGGTATAGTCATCAATAAGTAGCATAAAATATTGTTCACCATTCAGTCCTTTTCTCTCTGTTGGTCCACATAGGCCAGTGTGAACAAGCTCCAAAGGTTTTGCAGAAGAATGCTCTTTTGTCTTGAAATGTACTCTTGTTTGTTTACCATGTTTACACTGTTCACATACAGAGTTAGTGGGATTTGTAACTTCCGACATATTCTGAACTGCTTGGTTTTTGTATATTTTGATCAAATTGTCAAAATGTATATGCCGCATTCTTCTGTGCCAAATCCAACTTTCATCTTATTTTGCCAAGTGACATTTCTCTGACTCAATCTTGTCCAACACGTATATGTTGTTGGGAGTCCTAGTGGTTGTGGCTATTAACTTTCCTGATCCTTGTTTCCTTATTCTGCATCCTTTTCAGTTGAAGAGGAGTTCATGTACTTGATCACACATCTGACTGATGCTTAGCAGGTTGTGCTTCATGTTGTCTACAGGCAAGACATTTGCAGCCATGGGATTTTTACTTCCAAGCATTACTGTGCCCTTCCCCAATACTTTTGCTGAATTGTTATTTTCGAAAGAGACAAATCCTTTATCCTTTTCAATATTGACGAAAGCACTTTTGTTACCTGTCATATGCTTGGAGAAAATGCTACCAACATACCATTCACCAAAGCTGTTATTCTGAGCTTGAAGAGAAATTCCACATTCGTTGTTGTCCTTGCGTTTGATCCATACCTTGTGATGTCCCCCCTTTTGATTGCTGGACCTTTCCTGATTCCTTACTGTTGGTATCTTCATTCTGCAATCTCTGGTTACTCCTCATTACATGTCGTCATTGAGCTTGAGGCCTAATCGGTATTTTGCTTGTATCCTATACCGATCTTTTCGAAGAATGACTTCTGATTGCTGATAATTTGTTCTTGAATCTTGGAGTTGTTTCATAACTTTTGCCAATATCTTTCGTCTGTATTTTTGCTTCAGAGAAACTATCTCATCCTATCAATTTTCCTTTTCTTTCATATTTTCCATCAGTTGTTCAGTAAGAGTGTCTTTGATTCTTTTGGCTTCTTCCAGTTTGACCTTCAAGTCAACAATGATTTGTTCAAACCCTTGTGCCTCTTCCTTAAGAACCCTGTTTTTCTTCCTAACTTTCTTCAGATCTTTCAAGGCACTTATAAGTTCTGCTTCAAGATCTACGTCACCTTCAGTTCCAGATTCTTCTTCACTATTAAGAACCTCATTTGAGTTTACTGCCATGAAGAGTACCTTCTCTGGTTCACTTTCATTGTCAGATTCACTGTCACCGTCATTGTTGGAGTCCTCATTGGATGAGCTGTTGTCTCTTTTAGTAAGGATACTTCTTCTTTGCGAAATTTTCTCTTTTCTTATCCTTGTAATTATTGTACTTCTTGTATGGTTTGAAGCTTCCATCTTTATGGCTATCTAATTTCTTTGCATACAGACATTTAGAAGCAAAATGACCTATCTTTCCACATGAAAAACATTTAAGAGGTAACTTACCTTTGTATTTCCCAGTGCCTCTCTTCAACTTCCGTACGAAGTTAGCTATTTCATCATCATCAGAATCATCACTTGTTGGATTGCCTTTAGTTGATTTGTTCTTCCCAACTTGTTTGGAGGAGACCTTGAATGTTGCTTTCTTTCTTGACGTGTCTTCATCTTCAATTCTCATTTCATAGGCCAGAAGAGTCCCATGTAGCTGATCTACTGTTATAGTCTTCATATATGTTCTTTCTTCTAGGGAATAGATCTTAGGATTGAACCTTTTGGGAATAGTTCTTAGAATTTTTTGAACAACTATGGCCTCCTCAAATTCTTCACCCAAACCTCTGATGATATTCACAAGTTGATCAACTCAAAGAATATAGGCTGCGATTTCTTCGTCCTCATTCATCTTCAGATGCTCAAATTGTCCTTTGTACGTTTGAAGTTTGGCTTCCTTGAATTTACCATCTCCTTCATATGTGGTTTCGAGTTTGTCCCACATTTCCTTTGAAGAGGGGCATATCATCACTTTGTTAAAGATGAATTCATCTATAGCACCCAGAAGGTGATTCTTGGCTTTTGAGTTGTTATTGTATTGAGCCAACTCATCTGCATCTGTTGGTATGGTCTTTGGTACCTTGTACCCATTTTCGATAATTTTCCATATTTCTATTCCTTGAGCTTCTATGTAGGCTCTCATCCTTATGCTCCAAAAAGCATAGTTGGACCCACCAAACAAGGGTGATCCACTTTTTCTTTGTTTAACAAACTTGCCCATGACTGCCTTCCAGTGGTTAGACTGTTATTGAAGGAACCCGCTCTGATACCAATTGTTGGAATACTGAGAGGGGGGGGTGAATCAATATTTGCACAATTATAATTTTTTTAATCAAGAACATGTTGCTAATCACCAATCATAGCATATCATCAATGTACATGAAAATAACAAGATGCACAGTACACAATATTTTTGACGTGGAAACCCAAGTCCCAGGGGTAAACCACTGAAGCCTTTTAAAAAATAAATTTGACGTAGCAACAACCAGGGTAAACAAATTTAATACAAATTTACTAGCTACAATTGGAAGGGGCTACAACCCCTTAGGCTTTGTCAACTACAACTGACAAGATGCTACAATGGCTTAACTCACAAGATTGTGAGCCCTAGCACCATCCTGCCACCCTGAAGAAAATGACGACTGGACCTGTGGACCTGTCAACATCAATCCCCGAACTTCCTGCTGCTGATAACCTCTGCTCTCTAATCAATGCCAAATCATTATTGTATACTTATATGCTGTTTCACTGCTATACACTGTTTGTGTACACCACATCGTACACACTCATTGAACAAATAATTTTGCTCTGAACATAAGACATGCATCATCATACTGTATTTTCAGGTAGCATCGTCATCATCGTCGTTAACAAGTGTACATCATAGTGCATAGGAATGCATCATCACACCATAGAATGCATGTTCATCATAGTGTATGTGTCATCGATCATAGGAGTGCAACAACAGCATAACTTGCATCATCATCGCAGTGTGTACATCATAGAGTGTATGTCATCACACATTTGTTATCATCATAGAGTGTATCATGACAAGGAATATGAGTGTATCATCAGTTTATAGCATGTATCATAGCGTGAATGCTGTAGAATGCATCATCACATCATCATCATCATATCATTGCATGTTTCATAGAGTGCATGGTGTATCATAGTATGTATAGTAGAGTGTGCATCATAGAGTGTTCATCAAAGAGCATAAGAGTGCACCAGCAGTTTATGGAAAATATATATCAATATACCACTGTATACAGTCAATACTGTTCACATCATACACTTGTACATACATTGTACACTCAATGTACAAACCACTGTACACTTACATACCACTGTTCACTCACTGTACATCACTGTTCACTATACTTGTCTACACTTGTCTACAGTCTACACATCCCTGTACATATACTTGTCTATACTTGTACACATAAACATAACATTGTTCAAACATACCTTATCAAGACTTGGAATGTGCTTTTACCCTCTAAAAACTCCATGGAAAATTCGAGTGCATGGTTGTCATAAAACCCCAAAGCAGTCTGCTGCTGCCGCAAAAAAAACTCAGGTCTATGGTTTTAGCTCGGGTTTGCTACCACCTAGCTCAGCGAAAAGAACCTCAGTCAAACTTTCCTCGGTCACTGCTACGAAAATCAGGTCAGTAAAACTTCAACAGTTTGGACTGTTTCTCCACCAAAAATCCTCAGATTATCTACCTCAGTTCACTACCCGAAAATTCTCAGTCAAACAGTTGATTTGTTGATGGTTGTTATGTGACAAAGGTTTGGTTTATTTATACACCTACTAGGCGTGGAGAGGGAGTGCCACTAGGGTTGACTTAGAAGGTAGATTAAATTTTTTTTTTTTTTTTTAACATATCACTACTTCAATGGGGCCGACCTTATATAGGGTTGAAGTGCTATATTTAAATTTAAATTTGTTTTAACTTTTGTTAACATTTCAACTTACTGAGGTTTTATTTATTTATTTTTAAAATTGGATGGGCTGGCCTACTTGCTGGAGGGTTTAAACACTTTATTATTTTGAACTTGTTTTAATACTTGAGCTCTTAATGGGGATGATCTAGTGTGGTTGCATGCTTCCAAAGGTGGTGGCATTTGTTAAGTTTAATATTTTATTTATTTGTTGATGATATTTTTATTGACTTTAAAAAATGTTTTAACACTTTAAGTTAATGGTAAGCCTTTTTATGTTTAAGAGTCACCAAGAGGGCTTTGTGTAATGGGCATCATTAGTGTTTTAAGAGAAAGGCATACATCATAGGGTCAACTTCTAGATTGTGGGCTTAGGGACTTCTCCTAGGGTACCATGACCTCATTAAAAACACAAATGACCACAGAATGGGTCATTTGGACTCTTTGACATTCTACACTTCAACTCACCAATGACACTTTCTAGGGTACTAGGGCATATGTTGTGGTACTGGGGAATCGAAGGAAACAATTGGGGAACATAAATGACTTAGGGGTACTTAAACACTCTAAAGGGTGTACTGGGTTTTTTCCATTGTCCTAAGGGCTCCAAGGGCTTTAGACTTAGGATTGGACACGGTCAAAAGGTATCCTTTGACACTGACAATCACTTAATCCTTAGGGGCTCCTCAAGGGGCACCAAGACACACCGCCACAGTGCCACACCTGTTGGCATCAATGCCAATTTATTCAACATAGTTGACTAGGAAACTAACTGGATGGGTAGTTGGAACTTAATTGTTGATTATGGCACAAACATGGACGATTTTACGGAGACCGTTATGTTCTATTACCCTAATATGTGGACACATTATTCTTCATTTCAAGGGAGTTGTTTACATCTTGGACCTATAAAATGACGACCCTATGGCTCAAATATACATGGAGAATTGTTGCATATGAACAATGCATTTTGATGTATTGTTGAATGTGATATGGTTTTATTTAAGTGTTGAAAATGTGTTTACCGACACCACCTATTCTTGGAATAATTAGTTCTCTAATATTTCTATTCCCTAGTTTCTCTAACATGGTATTAAATATTTTGGTTTTTATCACAACTTTTCATCTACAAGTATTTTGAGGTGTTGATTGGACATGCTTGATTGAGTTGAACCTATTTGTGATTAATTCTAGGTCAATTTGTAGATTGTATCAGAGATTAGATAGACAGATCAATAGTATGGGTAGGTTGCTAGTGACTGTGATTGTGGCTGTGTGGAGTTGGACTGTGCAGTGTGGATTGTGGACAATGGTGAGTTTGAACAGTGCTGGAGCAATTTCAATTTCCAAATTCAAATTTCGAACATCAACTTCAAGCCCGTTCAATCTTCAATCCTTCAAGGTATGCTCATGCTAATTGTTAATGCCCTTGTTTTAATTTTTTTTTAGCATAAATCTACCCCCCTTTTTTAATTTTTCTTAAAAAAACTTGAAATGGAAAATTGCAAATCTATTTTGTTGCATTTACATTATCAATTTGCATTGTGCATTTTCTTTTTCTTTTTTTCCATTTTGCACTTGTAGAAACCCATTTTTTGCATTTTCCCAATGGCTCAAAGAGCTAGAGATGCTGCATGGGCCCATGTTGAGACTGTTGATGGTGAAATATTTTACAAATATTGCAACAAAGATATTCGGGGGTGGGGTGGTGGAATTCATAGGGTGAAACAACACTTGGCTGGAATAAGAGGCCAAGTTGTCCCATGTGGGGAACCGAATAAAGTAATTGGAGAGATTATAACTGATTTGTTAAATCAATTTAATTTTTTTGAAGAAGATAGGGCTATGCAAAAAGAGATAGAATCCGAGATAGGGAGGAAGAGAGAACTTTCCAATGCCACTGTGAGGAGATCCAACTTAAATGAGTTTGAAGGCTCTTCCGCTACCCCTTCTTTTTTTGGTAGGGACCCCTTCCATTATGTTCCTCTCTCTCATCAAAACATTGGTGAAAATGAATCTAAAAATAAGTAGACCCTTCAACACTATTTTTTTACACCTTCCCCCTCCTTTGCAAGTGCCAATGCCTCTCAATCTAATGCCTCTCAATCTCAAGTTCAACCGACCCAAATTCAGTGCACCTTAGATGAGCATTGGAAAAAACAATGCAAAGAAGTTGCTTATGAGTACATTGCTAGATGGTGGTAGCATTTAGATATCCCCTTTAATGTTGCTCGCTCACTTTATTATCAACCCATGCGAGATTCCATTTTTGCCGCTGGTAAGGGATTCAAAGGCTGTAACGTCCCCGACCCTTCGACCGACGAAGAGGACGCTACCATGGCCTTAACCATCCGGGCAACCAGCCCCATGAACATGTGCATTCATAAAATGTTGAAACAAAATGCATTGAAGTAGAACATACACAGATACAATTATTTATCATACACAACGGAAGAAACCTACATTTATACAAGCATTCAACATGTTCACCATATTCATTAACAGTAAAATGATTGCAGGAGTAACATAGACAATATTACTTATCTTATGAAGAACTCGTTCCGCAACCAGCTACATCGCTGCAACGTTCCACCCAACCATAGGCTAGCATGCTCCTAAATCTCTCAACAATGTTGCCACCCCCGAGCTAGGCATGATTCCCCAAGGAATAAGGGACAAACAGACTTACACATAGCCAAGGATACACAAAACACAACCAAGCCAGCACAATTGGGTTTATTAGGCCATCAACAAGACAACCAGGTCAACATGGTCAGGTTTATCATGCCATCAAGGAGCTGGGAAAGGCTATATTCTAAGCTGGTGATCCCC
>LPNX010102442.1:0-65043 GCA_001517045.1 Pseudotsuga menziesii | reverse complement strand
CATGTTTACATTGCACAATGATGAATTTCAATTTAGCATGTATTTATTTTTATTAATTAATAATTTTAGAGATGCCCCCCCTATGTTAAAATTTAAAGACCCTGATGCCCCCCCGCTCCCTAAAATACCCCAAAATTTGGGGGTGCCTCTACATGTCCCCAATGTGCGTTTCCCCACTCCCACGCCCCCTGTCCCGGATACTTGGTGGAACACTGGAAACAACAGTCCCTCCTGGACAATGAAGCAATCGAAAAAGACTTACATAGGCCGCACTGGGGAAGAAGATACAGACTCTCAACCTGTGCGTGAGGAAATTTTACACCAGACCCCGGAAATATAGAGGGAAAACACACCAAATTCCACCCTAGGGAAAAACGTGAATGACAACCGAAAAACGGCTCCCCTCTTGGCTGCGTGAGATCAAAACAGAAAAGATGCCTGTGATTAGACTACCGTCCCTGCGTGAGGATGAATAGACAATGGAGAGAATGCGTAGTGGAGTGAGTGGAATGAGAGGCGTAGTCATTCTTCTGCCCTTCGTGAGGATTCAATCCGCTGGTGGAGTGTGCGTGTGGGCAAGGGCTGACAGTCCTGCCACACTCCACTCCCAGCCATAACTGCCCCAACTAACAGCAACAGTTTTTAATGGTGGTAGTTGGGTAAGACAAGGGAAGGTGACACATGGCTTTTTCTCCATTGGTTCATGGTTTGACAATTCCCCCCCTTATCCTTGGGAAAATCATGCCCCTTCTCAATTTAGTTGCCTCGAACATCGCTAGTTGGGGTTCATTTTAATTAAAGATGCATATTTACATGATGACAAAACTTAATATATGCCGTATACTACGATAGACCATCTACAACGATTCCGTTCACCGAAACATAACACAATTAAATCGATGGCGGGTCTTTTTCCTTTAGCTCCACACCATGATTCATTACATTATGTACATCATGTACGTTTAATGCAACGGGGTCAAAACCGGGGTGTTACAAAGGCCCTAGTATACATGAATTGAGGGGATCACTTTTGAAGAAGGAGGTTATTTCCATAAATGATTACTTGTATGGTTTTAAGGAGTCATGGGTCACTACAGGATGTACCATCATGTCAGATGGATGAACTGATTCAAGGAATCGAACAATGATAAATTTCCTTGTCTCTTTCCCTTAAGGAATCATGTTGCTAAAACGAGTTGATGCATCTAATAGGGTGAGAGATGCAAACCTGCTATTTCAGTTGTTGGATGAAGTTGTTAAGGAGATAGGGGTGACATGTTGTTCAAATCATCACAGATAATGCCTCTATGTCCTTCCTGGTAAGATGTTAGTGAGAAAACAAAAAACCATATTTTGGACCCGATGTGCTGCACACTGCATAAACCTCATGCTTGAGCATATAGGCAAACCGGATTGGGTCAAGGATGTTGTAGAGCATGCTAAGAGCATTATAAAATACATCTACAATCACTCATGGGGCTTGAACCTAATGAGGAAAAACATTGGTAACACAGAACTTGTTAGGCTTGCCATCATGAGATTTGCAACTCACTACCTCACATTACAATCTCTCATTTCCCAAGAGGAGAACTTGCAAAAGATGTTTTCATGCGATGAATGGATTTCATCTAATGGGCTCGCAGGAAAGATGCAAAAGAAACCAGAAAGAAAGTTAATGATAATGCATTTTGAAAACAAACAACAGAGGTTGTGAAAATTGCTGAGCTCCTTGTTAAGGTGTTGCAGTTGATGGATGGGAAAAAATTGGCCATGGGTTACATATGATGAGGCTATGGGTCAAGAAAAAAAGTAGATAAATGGAACATACAAAGACAATAGCCAAGTATGGGCCTATTTAGGAGATCATTGATAATATATAGAACAATCAACTCCATCGCCCTATACATGTAGTTGGGTATTTCTTGAACCCAAGGTATCATTATAGAGTTCAGTTAGGAGATGATCGAACAAGGGAGGTCAAAGATTGTTTGTATGAGTTCCTATAGTGCATGGTCCTTGATGAGAGTGAGAAGATTGAGATACATCGATAGATCAACTCTTTCAACAGATCCACGAGAACCTTTGTAAAAAACCTAGCAAAGAAGGCAGGAGATGAGGACCAACCAAGTAAACAATTTCAAATTTCCAAGAATCCAAAGTTTGATTAAGTTCAAGTTTAATTGTTTTAGTTTAAGCTTTAATTTTAAGTTCAATTGTTTAAGCTTTATCCTTAAATTGTTTAAGTTTATTTCACAATATAATTTGTTGAACTAACTTTGTCCCTGCAGCAAGTTGGTGGGAATCATTTGGTATCCAATTTGCTCAATTGTAAAAGTTTGCAGTTCGAATCCTTACTCAACCATGTAGTGCTTCCGGGTGTGAGAGCAATTAGTCTGTCTTTGAGTAGATTCACACGAAGAAGAGAAACTGCTTGGAACAAAAATGGTTAATTGATTTAGTCTTCATGCAGTACAACCTCCGGCTAAGGAGCAACCAATTGCTAAATACAAGACCTGATACAAATGCCATTGTGTTGGATGATATTGATCAAAACTCAGAATGGGTAGTGGAGAGTCAACTAGTAGATTCTGAACCCGATTTTGATATTGATGCAATTATAGATGACTTGAGGTGGGATACTTTGGATGTAGATCCACTAGTACCAAGGGGTACATGTGCAGATCCAGATATTGCAGGTAGTGGTAGTACTAGTACCAATAGACGACATTGCTATGAAGCTTGTGCTTATACTAGGGTCGTATATTCCCTTGAGGGGTACGACTCCGAGGAGTTTGAGCCACATGTTGATGTTGAACATCCCATTTTTAGTAGTGGTGCTGTGTTTGATGATTGATTAGTCATGAGTTATGACTCATCATTGATAATGCTTTTTGTATTGTAGAGGCTATTTAGATGACAAAGACTCATTGATATTGTCTTTTGTTTTAGACTCCGAGACATGTGCTATGAGACTTTACTATGTAATATGTAGTGCACTTGGTGCCATTTTATGACCCATACATGGTTTATGGTACACACACACACACACACACACACACACATATATATATATATATATATGTATGTATGTATGCATGTATGTATCTGTGTGTGTGTGTGTACACACACACACACACACACATATATATATGAGTAAACTTCGCATATTATGTCTCTAATCATCTAATGATTTGAAATCATAGCTTGGAATGTTAAATATAATTTTTGTCATTAAAATTGTAAATTCTTTTGTATTATTTAATAGCCTGATTCATTGAAATCAAACCGCTTCGATTCATTACAGGTTCCGGTTTCGATCTGAGTTGACCTTCCATCAGTTCGACTCTCGGTTCTCAGTTTTAAAACATTGGCTTACACTCGTAGCACAAATGGATGATCACAACATAGTTTGGCATGAACAACTCATATATTTAAATATATGAAGCTTGAAATTGACGGTGAAACATTACATGTTGATGCACTACCTAAAATTGTCCCCCTTGATGGAGTATGTGAAGGGCATGTGCTTGGAAATCATCACTTGTTTCCCTTTGAATCCAGAAAGGCACAAGGAAAAAGACTCAGCTGGAGCTTGTGCACCATGACCTATGTTACATGAACAAACCATCATTAGTAGGGTGGTATATTTTAACTTTCATGGATGATTTTTCTAGGCACACTTTGGTTATTTCTTGAAGAATAAGAGTCACATCTTGGAAAAGTTCAAGGAATTTAGGACATTAGCCGAAACAAAATGTGGTCAACTTGTGAAATGTTTAAGATTCGACAATTGTGGAGAATATGTGGGTAGTGTTTTTGAAGACTATCTATCACAAAGTGGAATCTCCTGGTAAATTTCCATAACTCACATACTTAGAAAAATGGAGTTGTAGAAAGGAAAAAATGGACTTTGGTAGAAATGGCATGATGTTTGCTTCAGGTCAAATATTTTTAGGCTAGATTCTGGGTAGAAGCTAGTCAGCTGTTTAAACTATTTGATAAAATTTATTTTGGCTAGCATTGTCCTTAATATCACTCCTATTGAGAAATGGAGTGGAAGGAAACCACCAGTTGGTCATTTGGGAACATTTGTGTATTGCATCAATGAACATTCCAAATGACTGCAGAAATAATCTGGATGCAAATAATCATGCTTGCATCATGATTCTATAACAAAAGTGGTAGTTAACGCCTATTTTAGCTCCATTTTTAATGTAATTTTTTGTCCAATTGAGTGGGAAAATCTAGCTCTAAACTTGGCATGGAATTTCGTTTTTAAAGCACTAGGAGTTGTACCATCTCGAGCGCCTCCTTTTGCACCCTATTTGTCGCCAACACTAATGCCCTAGGGGTCACGCTAGTAATAATGCCTAAAATAGGTTATTTGCTTTGTTATGAATGCCTAATTTAGTGCCAATTTAGCACTTGGTTTGACATCCACAGTTGCTTCCACATTAGTGACAAGTTACCTCTCCATGTTAGCGTCTAGTATTGTATCCATGTTTGCTTCCACTTTAGTGCCAATATATAGTTTTTAACATATTAGTTATCATTTGTCTAACAATCACAAATCTTACAAAGTTGAAAAGATGATAAGGAAATTCTATATGGAACAGTAATTGTCCATATGATCATACAGGTAATGACCCGTTGAAAATGAATGGTTCAACCAATGACCAATTGTTATATTGAATTAATAACCACTATTATCCAATTCTTCGTCATTATAATCAAGACGCCAAATATAATTTTACACCATAAAGTTCAAGGCATGGGTTACCTACTATCATTACATTTAAAATTTCATGCGAAATAAGTATAATATTTTGTCCTTAAGTACCATGCAATACACTTTTTGCATCAAAGGGTAAAATTTTGAAAAAGTGCAAACAAAGTGTGTGGACATTGTGGTCATCTTGGCCTTTCCCAAATAAACTTGCAGGCCCGTTGCAACACTCAATTTTATTTCCTGGATTGGATCTTATGTTCCTGGTGGAATTTGCTAAGTGTTCCTGAATGGATTTAGGAAGTGTGTTGAAAATCGCCATAACTTGATAATTGAGACTCAAATTGAGGAAACATAAGTTATGTTGGCCTCATGATATCAGATTACAACTAAGGACATCCCTTTCGTGAGTCCATGGATCAAATGATGCTTGTTTCCACCATTTCCAGAACTAGGGTTTTTCTTAGTAACATGCAATGCAAATTTTTGTATCAAAAGGTAAAATTTTAAAAACCATGCCAACAGAGCGTGTAGACAACGTGATCATCTCAGTTTTTTTCAAACAAACTTGTAGAGGGTTACGACACTCAATTTTACTTCTCAAATTGGATTTTATGCCTTTGGTAGAAATTCACAAAGTGTTCCTGAATGGATTTAAAAGGATGAGTTGAAACTAGCCATAACTTGATAATCAAGATGCAAATCAACAAACCGTTAGTTTTTTTGGCCTCATGACACCCCTCTTTCATGAGTCCATGGAAAGAATCTTGTTTATTTCCTCCATTTCTGGAATGAAGGTTTACTGAGTGATATGTAATGCACTTTTTGCATCACATGGTAAATTTTTGGAAACTTTTCCAACAGAGGGTGTGGACATTGTTGTCATCTCAATCTTGTCCAAACAAAATTGAAAGAGGTTATGGAACTCAGTTGTGATACTAGAAATTCGTCAAGTATCCCTGAATGACTTGAGAAAATGACTTGAAACACACTATAACTTGATAACCGAGACTCACATTGACAAATCATTAGTTCCCTTGGCCTTGTGACATTGAATTACACTTAGAGACATCCCTACCCAATGAGACTATGGATCATATGTTGTTTATTTTGATGATTTCAAGAACTAGGGTTTTGCTGAGTAACATGCAATGCAATTTTTTCATTATAGGGTGATTTTTCAAAAAATGTGCCAATAGAGCATGTGGACATCATGGTAAAATTGGACTTGCCAAAAAAGACTTGTAGGAGGTTACGACACTCAATTCTATTGCTCATATTAGATTTTATGTCCTGAGTAGGAATTCACCAAGTTTTCTTGAAATGAGTTGAAACTTACCATAACTTGATAACCAAGACTTAGATCGACGACGCATTAGTTCCTTTAACCCCGTGAGATCGGAGTACACTTAGTGACACCCTTATCCCACGACTCCATGGACAAAATTTTGCTTATTTTGATGATTTTTGGAACTAGGGGCTTGCTAAGTAACATGCGATGCAATTTTTGCATCAGATGGTATATTTTTGGAGACTTTTACCAATAGAGTGTGTGGACATTGTGTTCATATTGGTCTTGCCCAAACAAATTTCTAGGAGGTTGCAGCACTCAATTTTACTACTTACATTGAATTTTATGTTCTTTATAGAAATTCACAAAGTGTCCTTGAATGGATTGAGGAAGCAAGTTGAAACTCCCCATAACTTGATAACCGAGACTCATATAGACGAACAATTAGTTCCATTGGCCTTGTGAAATTATAGTACAACTATGGACACCCCTTTCCCATGAGTCCATGGAATATATGTTGTTTATTTCCATAATTTTCGGAGCTAGGTATTTTCTTAGTAACATGTAATGCAATTTATGCATCGAAGGGTAAATTTTTGAAAATTGTGCCAATGGGTCCTGTGAACATTGTTGTCTTCTTGAACTTGCTTAGACATACTTGTAGGGGTTTACAACACTCAATTCTGTTGCTTGGATTGGATATTTTTCCCTTGGTAGAAATTTATCAAGTGTCTCTCAATGGATTTAGAAATCGAGTTGAATTTCACCATAAATTTATAAGCGAGACTTGTATCAACAAACCGCCAGTTCGGTTATCCTTGTGACATATGAGTATACCTAGGACACCCGTCTCCCGTGATTCTATGGATCAATGCTTCTTAGACACAGTTTTGAAAAATTATCCACACACTTCATAGACACAGTTGGAATTTTCCCAAGCAAACTTGTAGGATATTACAACACTCCATTATGTTGCTTGAGTTGGATTTTATGCCTCCTATAGATATTCACCTAGTGTCCTTGAATATATTTAGGAAGTGAGTTGAAACTCACCATAAGTTGATAAACACGATTCAGATCAATGAACCATCAGTTTCGCTGGCTTTGTGAAATCAAAGTATATTTAGGGGCAACCCTCTCCCATGAATCCATGGACCATATGTTGTTTATTTCCATCATTTATGGAACTAGAGTTTTCCTCAGTAACATGCACTGCATTTTTCGCATTAGAAGGTATTTTTTTTGAAAACTATGCCAATGGAGCATGTGGATATTGTGGTCATCTTTACATTGCCCAAACAAACTTGCTAGAGGTTACGACACTCAATTCTCTTGCCATGATTGGATTTTATGCTCTTAGTAGAAATTTGCCAAGTGTTCTTGAATGGATTGAGGAAGTGAGTTGAAACTCACCATAACTTGGTAACCGAGATTTCGATTGAGAAACTATATGTTTCGTTGGACTTCTAACATTGTAGTACACCTAGGGACACCCCTCTTTCATGAGTTGATGGACTAATTATTGCTTATTTCCACCTTTTTTTGAACTAAGGTTTGCTCTATTACATGCAAATCTATTTTTTCATATGGGGATAAATTTCCGAAAGTTGTTCCAACGGAGTGAGTGGACATCGCGACCATCTCAAGTTTTCCCAAACAAACTTACAAGAGATTTCGATACTCAATTATGCTGCTTGGACTGGATTTTATGCCCTCGGTATAAATTCACCAAGTGTTCCTTAATCGCTTTAGGAGACTTGGATTGATGAATCCTCAATACAATTGACCTCTTGAATTTAGAGTACACCTAGGGAAACCCCTCTCTCATGATTCCATGGACTATATGTTATTTATTTTGATGATGTCCAAAACTATGGTTTGGTGAGAAACATTTAATGCAAATTTTGCATTACGGGATATTTTTTTGGAACTATGCAAAAAAAATATTTGGACACTATGGTCATCTCGATCTTGTCCAACAAAATTGCAAGAGGTTATGACACTCAATTCTGCTACATGAATTGGATTTTATGCCCCCGATAGGAATTCGTTAAGTGTCTCCGCTGGCTTGAGCAAGCGAGTTGAAATTTTCCATAATTTGATAAATGAGACTTGGATCATTGAAACATTAATTCAATTGGAATCATGAAACTGGAGTACACCTATGGACTCCCCTCACCCTTGGGTCCATGGACCAGATGTTAATTTCCACCATTTTCGGAACTAGGGTCTTACTCATAAAGATGCAATGCAATTTTTGCATTAGACATTTTTTTTCCTGAAAATGTTCCAATGGAGCACCTAGACATCACGATCATATTAGCATTCCCCTAAAAATCCTATAGGAGGTTACACCACTTAATTATGCTACTTGTATTGGTTTTATGCTTCGATAGAAATTCACACAGTGTCTCGAAATGACTATAGGAAGCGAGTTGAAACTCACCTTAAATTGATAGTCGATACTTGAAGTGATGAACCGTTAATGTTGTTGGCCTTGTGACATCAGAGTACACCTAGGAACACCTATCTCTCTTGAGTAAATGGACTATATGCTGTTTATTTTGATGATTTATGAAGCTAGGGTTTGGTGAGTATCATGCCATGCAATTTTTGCATTATGAGTTAAATTTTTGGAAACTTTGGCAACAAATTGTTTTTATATCATGGTATTTTTGGTCTTTCCAAAACAAACTTGTAGGATTTTAAGACACTCAATTCTTCTACTTGGATTATATTTTATGCCCTTGGTACAAATTCATCAAGTGTCTTTGAATGACTTGAGGAAGCTAGTTGAAACTCACCATAACTTGATATCTGAGATTCATATTGATGAACCGCCAGTTGTTGAAATATTGAGAGGGGGTGAATCAGTATTTGCACAATATAATTTTTTTATCAAGAGAAAGTTTCTAATCGCCAATCATAGCATATCATCAATGTACACAAAAATAATAAGATGCACAGTACACAATATTTTTGATGTGGAAATCCAAGTCCTGGGGGTAAAACCACAGTATCCTTTTAAAAAATAAATTTGACCCAACAACAACTTGGGTAAACAAATTTAATACAAATTTACCAGCTACAACTGTAAGGGGCTAAAACCCCTAGACTTCATCTACAATAACTGACAAGCTGCTACAACAAATTAACTCATGATATTGTGAGCCTTGGCATCTCCCTACCACCTTGAAGAAAATATGACTGAACCTATGGACTTGTCAAACCAAACACTCAGTCTGTAGCTAATAATCTCTGCTCTCTGATCAATGCCAAGTCATCCCTGTAAGTTATTTCACTGCCATACACTGCTCATGTACATCAAGTACACCACACTCACTGAACAAGTAATTCTTCTTTGAACATCAGACATGCATCATCATAGTGTATATTCAAATAACATCGCTATCATAGGGTATGCATCATCATCATCATCATCATCATCACAGTGTGCATCGTGCATGCATCATCGCAAAGCATACATCATAGTGCATAGAAGAACGTCATCGCACCATGGCATACATGTATATCACAGAGTATATGAGAGTCTCATAGCATATTCATCATCATATATCATAGCATGTGTCAAGGAGTGGATCATTATATCATTCTTAAGTATACCTCATCACTAATCACTCATTACAGTGTATATCACTGTTTTTTTTATATTGTTCACACATCACTATTTTTGCACATGTTGTTCACACTAGTACACTCACTGTTTACTCATTATTGTACATATTCACTTGTACACTTTACATCTACATACATATCACTATTCTTGTACATATAAATATCTGAATATAAACATACATTGTCAATAGATAACCCCAAATAATGAAGGCAAATTTTAAAACCAGACTATAAGTAGCAGTTTGTGAATATTTGTCAAGGCTTGACTGTTCATTACTTGGACTGTTTACTTCTTTAACCCCCCAAAAAAAGGATCACTGTAAAAAGAGCTCGGATCCAACAATAACCTCTCTCAAACTCAGACTGTGTGGAGACTTCAACACTGTAGTATGAACTTTAAAACCGAAAAGAAAATTTATGTGTTTGAACTTGGACACTGCTACTGCTGTGTATTCTAGAGAAAATACCTTAGTTCATACTTCAAACTAGTGAAGAACCTTAGTCCAACTCTCTAACAGTTGCTTTCATTTTATGATTGAAAAGTGAGATTCTTTGTGTATTAATACACGCCGAGGAAGAGGATGGGGCTGACATCATGAGGATTAAAAAAAACAATTTATTAATTTTTTTATATTGGGGTCGACTTCTATATGGAGGGTAATTTAAATTTGATTTAAAAGTTTTATTAATAATTAAAGAAATTTAATATTTAAAGAGGGGTCGACCTGTTTGAGGAGTTAAAAGTGTTTTATTAACTTTAAAAAGTGTCTTAACATACAACCAAAAGGGTTCAACGTCGAAAAAAAGAGGCTAGCCAACTTTATTTACTCAAGCATTATTTAATATTTTATTTGTTAAAGGTCTTTCCTTTTGTCATAAGATTAGGGTTTTATATTAGGGTCACCATGAGGGCTTCGAGTGATAATGAAAAGGTGCAATGGGAATCATTATGCAACATTAGGGTATTATTAGTGTTTTAAGGGAAATGCATACAATATAGGGTAGATTGTAGGCTTAGGAACCAAATATAAGAGTTTTAGGGCCTTTTTGTTGGGTCATCAAAGTCACCACAAGTGGAGACACATAACCATCAAGGTGTGGGGGTTCCTAGACTTCTCCTAGGGTACCATGACCTCATTAAAACACAAATGACCACTGAAAGGGTCATTTGGACTCTTGCAACTTTTTCAACCCACCAATGACACTTTCTAGGGTACTAGGGCATAGGTTGTGGTACTGGGAACCAAAGAAACAAATGGGGTACTTAGACACTCTAAAGGGTGTACATGGATTTTGGCATTGTCCCAAGGGCTCCAAGGGCTTCAGACTTGGGCTTGGACAAGGTCAAAAGGTCTCCTTTGACATTGATTGACTTCTAACCTTGAAGGGCTCCTGAAGGGGAACCAAGACACACTGACACACACATGTTGGCATCGATGAAAATTTAGTAAACATCAGTTCCATTTATCCCATGACATTGGATTACGCCTAGGAACACCCCTCTTCAGTGCTTCTATGGAGCACATGTATTATATTGTCACCATTTATGGAACTAGGGTTTTTCTAAGTGATGTAAACCCTAAGAGAAGGCATGCAAGATAGAAAGAGTGTTGGATGTTCTTGGTGAAAGTATTCTTGTGAGATGCATGAGGATACTAGGGTTTTTTTTATGGAAGTAAACCTTAGAGAAGAACATATAACACTACAAGAATTGATGGTTTTCTTGTAAAATCTGCGTGTCTTATTATGAAGCAATACGAGGTAGTGCCACGATTCCAACCTTAGAGAATATACAAAGAAAATATCTAACTCCTTGGGTGATATTACAACCTTTTTCTTGTGTGATGCATGAAGTCTAATGCAAGATCATGGAAATCCTAGCTCGAAGAGTCTTGATCTTGGTGTGATATATTGCTTGGAAGAAGGCTTGTTTAATGTATTGTTCATTTTACATGGAGATATTGGTGTTTGTGTTGATGAAAGAGTTGAAGACCTAGTGTTTGAGGACTCATCCTAGGATGGACATCATTTACTTGGGGGCTAGTGATAGAATTTCCTTGTAGGCCATGTTCTTATATCATGCAATATGGATATGGTTTACAAACCTTAATGATGACAACAATGCTTGTGTATATATGTTGAGCACAATGATATGGTATGTGTGGAAGAATTAGTGTTAGGGTCTTATCCTAACCCCCTGAATTTGAAAATGTATAAGGCTATAATGGCCATTAGTTAGTTAGTGCGTATTATAATTTTAATGGTTATACAAAAACTTTAAAGATTTAGCATCATTTCAGCATAACCTTTGTGGGAATATAATAAACCCACCTCATAACTTATGATAAAACATTTTAATCATTTTTGATTAAATTCCTACCTACTAGCCTAGATAGTTGGCATCCATTTGCACCACATGGTCAAAACTTTCCATATATACCCTAGGAGAATTTTTATCCCGATTCGGGTTTGATCCTGTCTGCTATATTGATTGGAAGAATTAGTAACTGCGCCTTCCTAAAGATTTGTCTTTATTCTGCATTATTCTAGCTTTTATGTGGTTAAGGTAAAGCTAGTCAACTAGGAAACTTCTATCTTTTATTTCCAACCCATCCTCCATTATTTTCTCTCCATATTCCAGGATTAACATTATTTTTCATCACTCAAAAAAACTCACTCATGATTTTTCTAATTCGTGAGGGCCTTGATTGATTTGGGAAGTGTTTTAGCCACCTATGGGGCTTTATCATATTTGGTAAGTCTGATTTATGAGCTAGCATGAGTTGTCTTCCACCAACTCAAATTTCCTTTATAAGGATGTATTACTATTGTGATGATAAATCAATTCATTATTGGTTCATCATATATTCAGTTGATCAATAATACTTGGAAAGATATTGGATCACTTCACTTGTATTCAGTCTCTTAATATTCACTCTATTTTTCTTGTGCATACTTGCTAGAATTATCTTAGTAGCAAGATCTACCTCTTGCATTTATTCTTTGCGTCAACGATAATTTTATAATGGTATTAGATCTGCAATTTATACATGGTATCATTATGCAAGGTTGTTCAAGTTCAACAAAATTTAGGAGCTATATGTTCTCTCTATCAGAGCGCATCTAGTCTCATATCCCTCTCTGAAAAAGAGCTTGATTTAAGCTTACATGATTTTCTCCTAGTTTTATTTGTGCAGGTTGGAGAGAGTATCTTCTTGAGTGCATTGACATATCTATATGGATTCTTCTTAAACTATGATCTTGAATCTCTTCAACTATCACAAATGGAAATCCAAAATTGACATTCCATTGCGTAGTAAGAGACTCTATAGAGTTTCTATGGCTTTAGAAAATGAAGCAAATTCCGTGGTTGAGAAAGATAGATGGCATAATAGGTTGGATGAGGCCTATGGATTGCTTTGCCTCTCTATATCCCTTGATCTCCTCTTTCATCTCGATGGTTTGACCACTCCAAACCAAGTATGGACCAAACTTGAGTCTCTCAGTGGAGTTCAAGATGAGTTAAGAGTGGATAAGTTGAAGAATGAGTTATTATCATTGATTCCAAGCAATTTCGATTCTATTGAGGGTTTATTCACCAAATTCAAGTCACTTGTTCTATTTCTCAAGCAATGTGGGATTGAAAAGAAGAAAGATCAATTGATCCTTTCCATTTTATCAAAATTGGGTCCTGAATATTCAGCTTTTGTGTCTACTTTTCATGCTACTAGGCTTGCTATTTCTAATTGGAAAATTCATTCTTTGAGTACATTATTTGATTCACTGACAAAGGAGAAAGATAAATTGATCCATATGGGTGCTCTTAGGTCTTCAAAGGACAAGGATCATGCTCTCATAGTTTACAGAAGCAAGGATATCAAGTCCAAAGAGAAGCAAATTGTGAAAGAGAAGAAGCCAATGTCGGATTTTGAAGATGAAAGTTTGAAGCCTACTGATGAAGATTCAATGAAGAAAGTCAAGAAGAAAGGAAGTACATCCAAGTGTTGTTATTGCAGCAAGGGATTTTATCCCAAGAAATGTTTCAAGAAGAATATAGACATCATGTCTCATCTTCTTGAGAAACACAACATCGAAGTTCCAGATGAGCCAGACAAGCCTGCTAATTCTTCAGAACACTGTCATAGTGCACAATTCCAAGGTGATATAAACTATGCCTCGAGTGCCAGATATAATAATTTTCACACATCTCTAATATATATTTACCTTCTGATATATCAGAATCAGAAATATCGGTTTCTTTCTTGGATAATCCACCTATCGGTCTTCAGATCCATCTCTCAATGATTGTGATTTTTCACTAGATACTGACTTGTATTTAAGCAACTCTTCCTCACTCCACAATTCTGATTTAGAAGCATGTTTGTAGGATTATATGCATTTCATGACACTATTCATACCACCATCTACCATACCTTGGAATAATCCTAAGACTATACAAACCCCAAGTTCACTAGTTGATTCCTCATTGGTTTCTTATGCAGTGTTACTTATATCAAATGGTTTCAAGTCTTGCCTATTTTCACTGGTTGGTTATATACGATCTTAGTCATCATTGAAATTATATTACACATGTTTGGATATTTTATAAACACTTATGGTTTATATCTCAAGTCCATTCATCATTCAGATTTTTACACTCATAAGATTTCCCCAGTTGCTCATACTTTTCCTAGTCTAGCCCCATATCCTCATGGAGACACTGAAGCCTTTGTATTTGTTGTTCCATATGATAATATTTATGATATATGAGAGTCTTTTTAGCCTCATATTAGATCAGGGAAGGTTCTATATCATATTGGAAGAATGATATGTGATCCACATCACAATTTTGTAGCTATACAAGGAACTGATTGTTTTAAATTTTGCTCTCTTTGGGAAGGAGTATGCATAGATCTATTTTCCATTTTAGATCGTGTTTGCAGATGAAATTTTGTTAGAATCAAGAAACATTCATATAATGCTCCTAATTCATCAGATGATGAGATACAAGGAGTCTCTCCTCTTATTTCTTGTAGATTCTACACTCTAGCGCATGATCATGGAGTTCATGATTTATTCATCAAAGTCTTTCACCCGAAGCAATTTATTCAGATAATTAAAGTGAATATAAAGACATACTGAAGACATATTTCAAATTTTGTGTCTTGTCCTTTCTTGAGGGAGGATTTTGTCCATGTGGCTTTGCCTCTTTCCCCAAATTTTATGGACATGAATAATTGTAAAGGGTGACCATAGCCTTGTTGCTGTGCCCCATATACACCTATATGCATCATATATATCTGATTATTTTAGAAATAAATATCATAAATTCAGACTTAAAGGGGGGTGTGGGAATATAATAAACCCACTTCATTACTTAGGATATAGTATTTTATAATTTTTGATTACATTCCTACCTACTAGCCTAAATAGTTGGGATCCACTTGCACCACATAGTGAACACTTGCCATATATAACCCAGGGGTGATTTAATCGAGATTCTGGTTTGATCCTTTCTACTTTACTCACTGTCAGAATTAGTAACTGCTCCTTCCTGTAGATTCTGTCTTTATTCCAGATTTTCTGTGGATAAGGTAGAGTTAGTCAACTAGGAAACTGCTATCTTTTGTTTCCAACCCATCCTCCATTAGTTTCTCTCCATATTCCAAGATAGCATGTTTTTCCATCATTCATGACAAATCACTCATGCTTTTTCTAATTCATGAGGTCCTTGACTGATTTGGGAAGTTCTTTAACCACCTATGGGGTTATATCATATTTGGTAAGTCTGATCTATAAGCTAGCATGAGTTGTCTTCCACCAACTCAATTTTCCTTTATAAGGATGTACTGTTATTGTAATAATCAATCAATTCATTATTGGTTCATCATCTATTCAGTTGATCAATAATACTTGGAAATATATTGGATCACTTCTCTTGTATTCAGTCTCTTATTCTTCTCTCTATTTTTCTTGTGCATAATTGTGAGAATTATCTTAGTTGCAATATCTACCTCATGTGCTTCTTCTTTGCATCAAGGATATTTTTTTAATGGTATCAAAGCTGCAATTTCTAGAACCATAGAATTAGGATCACTGAAAGAAATACAAGCACAACAACACAAAATAACACATAGATTTATCCGAGGAAACCATAAGGGAGAAAACCCAAGAACTTCTTTAGTATAGATTCTGTCACTAAGTGCAATACCAACCAATATAGTAAGAACCCCAAAGACAATAGTAGCTATCTCTCCTCTCTAGTGAGCCTCTTCGTTCTCTATCTTGTACACTTTCTTGAGTGAGAAGTGCATCCAAATGAGAGGATCATCCTGTCTATTTAAACTCATTAAGTGAGCGAGCTTTTTACTTAACTATGTCAACCTGTAGCTCTAAATAAGGTCGAATTTTATAGGGAGACTCAAAATAACATTTAATTAATATTCTTATGGGTACTATTGACTTGACTTATAACATAAGGGTTACATTGATTCTTTCAAGTACATTTACATGGCCAAGTACATCAATAACATCTCCCGTTGGATGTACAACAATAATACAATAAAAGTACAATAAGAATATCTTTCAAAGTTACATTCTTTAACACCCCCTCTTAACAAGTAAGGTATTATTTCGTCATGGTCATAATCCCTAGAGATCATCACTAGTTCTCGTCACTCGACATCATCGCTGGGAATCATCACTGGATCTCGTCACTTGACATCATCACTGAATTGTTACAATTGCTGTGCCATTTATATCATCTAAGTCATCTGACACGAGAACACAGGACACAGGACACGGGGATTCGAGTGTCCGACAGAGACATGGTGACCCCCAGAATCAGGACACGTAGGANATATTAAAAATATAGACATATAGATCCAAATTTTTACATATTCAATAGAAATCAAAATCAATGCACATTTAACATTAGTAATTACACATTTAAATCCTTCAAGTCTAATTCACCTGCACAACAAACACACTTTAGAGCCCTCTCCACACTTGCAAATGATAAGCATAAAGTTAAACTTTTGATTTAAAGCATTTCTGGGCATTTTTTTAGTGCAAAATGTGTCCTGTTTTTGGGACACGCACTGACAGTCCTCAGACACGCGTGTCCGAACATAAGACACGCTGCAGAGATATGTCGGACATGCTTTGTCAGTGTGTCCATGTCCGACACGCGGACACGGGACATGTAGGCCCTTTTGGATGTGTCCGGTTTCATAGTATATCATCAAGCAATGAGTCCAAAATTATTGATGAAGTGAATAAGAATGAATTATACAATCTAAACAAATCAAATCTGACAGGAAACATACAAGTATTGCTCAGAGAATTACAGTATTATCTTCATTACATAATCCGATGTTACAATAGTGTTACATAGGAAAATAATTCAAATAATTAGGGATGAATTCGAATCTCCCAACTGGATGTGGCTGTATCTGTCTGCATATCTAACTAAATATGGCTCAATCACTATCGAAGTCCAAGTGGTTAAATCCATATGTCTAACTAAGTCACACAATCAATTATAATCAGTTAACTCAGTCTAACTGAAATGGTAGGTGAGAAAAGGAGCCTTATCCACATGCAGCCATGCATAACTGGCGCTAACTGAACTGATTGTGATCTAACTGAAAGTAACTGGAGAATAACTAAGCTTAACTAGTTCCAACTCCAACTGACTGAAGGAGGTTGGTGCCGGGACTCCCAGCGGCTCCTAAAATGCAGGGATTGGCCTAGGAGGTGCCTAAACTGATGCATGAAAGTGCAGTCAATGGTAGTTAGCCTCTATCGGTGTTCCCAACACTCTAGTAACTGGTACATGTGACCCCATTAGGACAAGTGGATCAAATGGTACTAGTGTACCCAAATAGTTAAATAAAACTTCTAAGTTAGGATAAAATAATCTAATAGACATTTTGGTCAAGGGAGGATTATAAATCCTAACACCCCCTTGAATCCTAACTTGGACAACTGTGGGCCCTAGAAACAAGGCTATAAGTCACCCATATACAATCTAAAAGATAAAAAAATTTGCTTAATAAACCGAGGAAATAGGGGAAAACCTCATGGGAAACCCCCCTCTCAAGATAAGCAGTAATTAGGAAATACAAGTTAAAAACTTGCAAAATATTTTGCTGCAATTTGCAGCACTATGCAACAACACAGCAGTATTTTGGTTCTTCTGTGCAGCAACATCCTAAATCTATGCATGTGAACCTATGAATCCAAACAAAATTATTATGTTTGGAGGAATCTTCCTCTTTGGAAAAAGAAAAATGTACTCAACTGAATCAGGAATATAGACAGCCGTAGGATGAAAAATGGACCCATGTAGAGCAACTAAAATCAACTGATGAGAGAGCAAAGGTGATTGATAATTCTAACCATGTGAGGAACACCCAAGAAACTAATATATTGCATCCTTGAACATCAAACCATGTGAGGTAAAATCAGCCCCAAGTGTTAGGAGCAAGTGTCCAATTCAATGTAGAATGTCTCCATTTTACTAGTTCTATGAGGAGATGAGCATGTGATCAAATAGATAGGTAGAGAATGCCTGGGACTGTGGAGAGCAAATGATTGAGCTCCATGATCTGATATAGCTTCACAAATAATCAATGATTCACAAAATATAATATCAGCAAACTCATAAGAGGAAACTAACAACAAATCCGCAGCAATAAGTTTGAAGGAGACTTGCGGTACTTGATTTGTCACACCAAAATTGACAAGAGCAACTACAAGCATTACTGAAAGCTCTCAAAATTTAAAACCCAAACCAAATAATATCATATCGGATCCAAATAGGTTCATATAATATACAAGATTTTTTCCCACCGAGATGGTAGATGCACAATTTTCTCCTTCTTCAAAATTCTGAAAATTGGTGCATGCAATCATGTAGGAATATATTGAAAGCTCTAGATCAATGAGAGTGAATGGATCACTCCTACAATCTAATATTATTTTCAAAATATTCATGGTATTACTTATCTGCACACCAACAACATCATTAGAGATAGAGAAATCAAATTCCTCTTCATTTTCTGAAACAATCACCGGCAAACTATGCACAAAATTTAAAATAGAAGAATCACTTGAGAATTTGTGCAAAGAATGGAAAGAGATTTTTTCTTCAAAAAAAAAATATTCAAATGTCTTCTTCTAGATCATCCATGTGAGGATATGATGTATCATAGATCTCATACACTTCCCGAGCAGCAGGATAAGGAGTCACTCCAAGGAGACTTTCTTCAATTCGTATTTACTGTGAGGAAAATTCTGCTTCTTCTTCATCTTCAACAATTTGCTTTGCTGTAGGAGAGGGAATGAACTCATCACAATGGATTTTATCTGAACCTCTCTCAACAGTAGGGATTTTAGAGTCATCTCCCATATATTGACTGCTAGGTCCTTCTGATAGAGGGAAAGTGATGAAGGATTCCCTCGAGGAAACCATGTGGTTGGATGCTACAAAATATATCAAACAATCCCTTGATAGAGTGAGGGATGCATGAAAGGCATGGAATCTCTCACGTTCTTCAGTATTCTCTTCATCATCAGGAATCTCTAGACCTTATGGAAGGGAAATATTGTTCTATACACATAGATATTTCAATTGGTTGAGGGTCTTCTTCATGCACGAGTCTTCTGGATGAAAACCCCTCATACAATAGGAACACATCTTCTTTTTCTTATTCTCACAGCCCAAATCTCCTTCATAAGTCTTTTGATTCTCTTTAGGCTTTGAATCGTATGCTTTAGGCTCCTCCCCCTTAGATTTCCCTTTAGCTTGCACAGGACCAACTTCTCTTGCTACTGTATTAACGACTCGACAAAGGAATCAAGTGAGGGAATATTCCAATTAGGAATGAAAGATCTCCCGTAATGGAATATTGAGACAAATACATAATACTCAGATCCTAGTTTTCTGAGTATGGAGAGCACATGCTACTCATCCTTTATTTCTATTCCGCACTGTGTGCATTGAAGTGGAAGAGACTTGAATGTAGTAAAGAATTGCTGCATAGTATCGAAACTGTTGTGATGTAAGGCTATCAACTCGTTCTCCAAAATGTGTCCTTGAAGCTCATCTTTCTTTCCAAACAAGTCTTCAAGCTTCTCCGAGGCTTCTCTGGGAGTCTTCAAACCTTCAAGGTCGAAGAGGAGATCTCTCGATATGTGAGTACATAGATAACCATAATATTTATCTAAGCGGTTTAGAAACTTGTTTCTCTCAACTGGATGATGGGGCTCGACCTCCCTACCAAGTATTATCCTTAAGTAGCCATGCTTGCGCAAGGCCAACTGCATATATTCCCTCCAATCAACATAATTGAAGGGTGTTAGGATCCTAGGTGTAGGAGATTGAGAATCCATAATTCTTCGAATGGAAAAGACAATATCTTCACACAAGCTACGTAACACATGTAGAATTTCACTGCAAAACATTAAATCTTTCGAAGTATGTTAGAATCATGCCTTCCCTCCTAACATGAACACTTTCTCAGGTTCCGTCATGCCCGCACCGCCACTCTGAATAAATTCAGAGGAAGCAAGGTACTCTTTGCAGGACTTCTGTGGAAACCCATCTGCTTCTGGTGTTCAATGGAGAGTAGATAGACATGAAGCCTGCTTGAAATGGATCTGATACCATGTTATAATTGCTGTGCCATTTAGATCATCAAGAAATGAGTCCGGAATTATTGATGTAGTGAATAGGAATGAATTACAAACTAAAAAAAACAAATCTCACATGAAACAGACAAGTATTGCTAAGATAATTACAATATTATCTTCATTACATAATCCAGTGTTACAATAGTGTTACATAGGAAAAAAATTTGAATCATTAGGGATGAATTCGAATCTCCCAACTAGATGTGACTGTATTTGACTGCATAACTAACTAAAAATGTCTCAATCACTATCAGAGTCCAAGTGGTTAACTCCAGATGTCTAACTAAGTCACACAATTAGTTTTAATCAGTTAACTCAATCTAACTAAAGTGGTAGGTGAGAAAATATGCCTTATCCACATGTTTCCATGCATAACTGGCGCTAACTGAACTGATTGTGATCTAACTGAAAGTAACTGAAGAATAACTAAGTTTAACTAGTTCCAACTCCAACCGACTGAAGGAGGTTGGCGCCGAGACTCCCATTGGCTCCTAAAATGTAGGGATTGGCCTAGGAGGCACCTAAACTGATGCATGCAGGTGTATTCAATGATAATTAGCCTCTATCCGTGTTACCCACACTCTAGTAATTGGTACATGTGGCCCTATTAGGACAAGTGGACCCAATGGTACTAATGGACCCAAATAATTAAATAAAACTCGTAAGTTAGGCTAAAATAATATAATACACAGTTTGGTCAAGGGAGGATTATAAATCCTAACATGGATATCAACTCTGAACATCATCACTATATCTCATCACTAGATATCATCATTATTGCTGTAGCTTGGTTTTCGGGCCATTGACTTGTGACATCTCTCAAATCTATACATCATCAGAATTTCTACATAGCCAACCCTTTTTCACATTGGATGTAGGCTTAGATCCACTCTAGAATTTCAACTTGGTGGTAACTGGCCAGGTGCCTCTTGGTAACTAACCAAGTACCACCAATATCAAAGAACAGATCTCAACCATAGGTTGAGCTACAATCCCATATTGAATCCACTTCTTTCTAACTGAGTATGTGCCTCTTGGTAACTAGCCAAGCGTCTCCATTCTCAAAGAATGGATCTCAGCCCTAGGCTGAGATTTAGTCCTAGATTGAATCCACTTCCTGGTAATTGACCACATGCCTCTTGGTGATTAACCAAGCATCTCCACTCTCCCAGAGAATGCCCACTGATCCTAGGCTAACTGCATTGGGATCTTCCCTTTGTGATACGACCAATCATAATGGGATCCACCCTCGGAGATACAACCAACCATACTGGGATCTATCCTCGGTGATGCCACCAACCATGTTGGGTCCTACCCTTGGTGATACGACTAGTCATACTGGGATCTACACTCGATGATGCCACAAACCATGTTGGGATCTACCCTTGGAGATATGACCAGTATCCTCTCTCAACCTAGTCCAACGAGGAGTCAACATGCCTCAGTTCAACCCAGTCCATCATGGAACCTACATGTAACAACATGCACTCGTTCAACCCAGTCCATCATGGAACCTACATGTAACAACATGCACTCGTTCAACCCAGTCCATCTGGGAACTTACATGCAATGTTGGGATCTCCCTTGATGACGTTAAGTGTACAATATCAGGATCCATTCTCCATGAGACTTTTGTTGTATCAAGTCCAGAGCTTATGTTGTATTAAGTTTAGAAACCTCTTCATGAGACTTGTGTTGCATAAAATCCAGAACTTATGCTTTATTAAGTTAGGAGCTTGTGTTGTATCAAGCTAGGTGTTTGAGGGTATGAGAGATGCAAGTAATATGATCTTATGTTGTATTAAGATTAGGATAAATGTTGTATTAATATCATGATCTTGTGTTGTACAAGGTTAGATACTTGTGTTGTATCAAGACTGGTCTTGTAGCAAGATCATGTGATTTGTGTTGTATCATGTCACGAGGACATACTATATGATATATGACTAGTCATGGTCACCAGGTGTTATAAGTCTCCTTTAGGGATTAAATACCCTTAGAGTGATTTACTTTAGCATATGACTATATGACCCGGGGTAATACATATGATCATAGGTTGGAAACAATTCTTCCAAGTACGATATGATAAAGATGATTAATTAATTAAACACTTATGTACCGTGCATAATTAATTAATGATAAATGAGATGAGCACAAAGATAGAGTAAATATTCGAATTACCTATGTCAGACCTCTAGTGAACTCGAATTGCAAATACATTAGTTAAGTCTAAGTTGTGGAAAACAAGTTTCAATTAATTAAGGAATCTACTCCTTGGTTTATGCAAAGTGTTAGTTGAAGATGAAACCGATTCTGAAGCACTAAGACATTCATTTAAAATCCTAACTAATGGTCAAGAAATTATTTAATCAGTTCACATTCAGTTCCGTTCAGTTCAGTTACATTAGTTATGTTCAGTTCAACTTAATTCAGTTCAGTTACATTCAGTTAGAGGCAGCTAACACCATTGAATTAATGGAGGGTGCATATCTTCAGTGTGGGAGATAATTACAAAGTGACAACTTGGTACCGAGTCAATAAAGATTCAATAGGTAATGTGTGGAGAGTGCACACAGTGGATATAGTGTTCATAGTTCACAAAAGGCATGCAACCATCGGCTACCTTCATTGTATGACTGAATAAGCTTGTTATTAGAGTGTTATGCACTTGGCAAGGCTATGACAATATTCCGTATGGTCTATATTCTCTAGTGTTGCTTAGATATCTCTTATCAAGTAATATGCAAGTGTTGTAAAATCACTCTTTGCCGTTATCTATCATACTCGAAGGATTGTTTGCTGGGTTTTTCATCCTCTGGATCTCGAGGGTTTTCCTAGGGTACATCATGTGTTTTATGGATCGGGTAATTTGTGTGTTTGAATTGTTTTATGAGATCTACATGCACTGGATTTGTTTATCAAAAGTTTTGAAGTTCAAGTATCTTCATATTTTCTCAAACATTGACATGGTATCAGAGCAAGGTCGTGCAAGGGCTTAGTTTTGCGCAAACATTCTAAACCTACACAGGATCTTGAAGCATTGAACAAGAGCTTGAAGCAATGGCATCAATCTCCGTGTGACCAGAAGATTGACTTTAAGGCATAACAAACTTCAACATATGGAAGGTGAGTGATCAACATTCTCGAAGAGCATGATATTGATTCCTTTGTGAATATCGTGATCAAAGATCCTACTACAAATGCAAAAAGAAGTAATTACAAGAAGAAACAAGCAAAGACAAAGAGGATCATATATGAATCCGCGAAGGACCTAATGTGGGTGATAACACCATTGAAGATGAAAAAGGAGTGTTTTGACACACTCATGAATATTTATGAGAAGAAGGATCCTAATCAAAAGAGGGATTTTAAGAACAAGTTGCGCAACATGAAGATTGAAAGAGATGCGACCATAGCTTCATTCTTCAAAAATATTTGACATGTGAAGGACCAAATTGCAAGCATCGACGTGGAGACAGATGAGGATGATCTTCTTCAAACCACCATCGATGGGATCCCCGCCTCATGGGATACCTTTCTTGTTGCGGTAAATGGAAGAGAAGAGCATCCAGAAAAAGTAGTGCACACTAAGGAGGAGAATCTAGCTCTCACGACTAGAACAAAGAAAGGGAGGAAGCCATTCACTCCCAAGAAGTGCCTCAGTGCAAAGAAGAAAGAGATCAATAAAGGTTTTGACAAATGAAAGCTTTTATGTTTTTATTGTCAAAATCTGGGACACTTTATACGAGATTGTCGTGTGAAGAAGATAAAAGAAGGAAGGTTTCATGCTTCCACCACCATTGACGAAACCTCCAAAGACGATGCACCCGAAGAGAAAGAGACAAGTAGGGAGTATTACCTCGTCTCTTCTTTGTTCGGATCTATCATCACAGGGGAAGATACATGGATGATGATAGTGGTGCTTCAAAGCACATGTCAAGATACACGGGCGCAATCTACAACCTAAAAGAGAAACAATTTGCATGCATGGTAGAATTGGCAGACAATTCTACATACTCAATCAAAGTAATTGGATTCACATCCTTCCAGTTGAGTTCGGGAGACACACTACATGTGGAGGAAATTATTTATGTCCCTGGATTAAAGAAGAACCTACTCTTTGTTTCTATCCTTGAAGATAAAGGATTCCGAGTCGTCTTCATGGAGAATAAAGAATACTTGTGGTCGAAGAAATAGAACATTGATACTACTACTGTCATTGGGGTTTGAGAAGGAGGACTTTACAAGGTCCCACGAAAGTATATTGCGGCCATGAAACATCATACTATTAGCGCATGTGAGCTTTGGCATAAGAGACTTGGACACCTCCACTTCATAGCAGTACCTGGTTTTAGTGAATGTGAAAGGTATGTCTAGTTTTGATTATGTACATGAAACTATTTGTAGAGGTTGTGCATTATGAAGGAATGTTAAAAAGAAGTTTACTAGAAGCCATACTAGATCTAAAGGCATATTATATTTAGTGCACTTAGATGTATGTGGATGCATGTCTTCCCCATCCCTCAGTGGGCATATATACTATGTTTTATTCATTGATGATCTCTGTCGTAAGGCCTGGAATTACTTCATGAAATCCAAAAGTGAAACTTTCAGTAAATTCCAAGAGTATAAAGCCTTAGTTGAGAATCAGAAAAGTAGGCATATCCGTGTCGTAAGGTTTGATAATGGTGGACAATTCGAATCAAATTCTTTTGAATGAGTTTTGTAGTGATGCAGGGATACGCAGACAATTAACAGTTCCTCACAACCCACAACAGAATGGGGTTGTAGAGAGAAAGAACATAACTGTTTATGAGGTTGCAAAAGCCATGTTACATGATCATAATCTATTTTCTTATTTGTGGGAATAAGCTATTAGTACTTGAATGTACATACAAAATAGAAGCTCAGATGCAGGTCTTGATGAGAAAACACCTGAAGAGGTGTTCACTAGTGAGAAACCAAACATATCACATCTTCATATTTTTGGATGTCCTGTGTATATTCACTTACCAAAAGACAATAGAACCAATATGGAACCGTCTGGAAAGAAGGGAACTTTTGTTTGCTACAATGAGACCTCCAAGGCATTCATAATATATGTACTTGGTGAGAGACGTGTTGACTTTAGTCGGGATGTGACTTTACACGAGGACGCATTGTTTAAGGGGTCAAAAGAGCTTGAATGTGATCCAGAGACAGAGGAGGACAAGGCTTATATATCATAGGATCATGATGATGATTCTTCCCCTTTTGATGTTTAGAGGGAGAATCCAACAGAGCATGTAGAGCTACCTGCCATTGATGAACCAATTGAACTAGTTGATGAACCTCCTTTAAAGAGGAGGTCAACATGGTGCCGATATGTATTGAAAGATGTCAAGAAGCATGGAGCCCCAGTAGGAAATTCTAGAGAGAGAAATCAGGTTGATAGGTATATAGGATATGTTGCATTGATGAGAAACATCAGTGAATCAAATCCTTCATCATATGAAGATGTTGCATAGAAACAAGTGTGGAAAGATGCTATGACCGAGGAATATCATTCTATTTTGAAGAATGACGTTTGGCATATTGTTCCCAGACTTGAGAGGAAGTCAGTTGTAACTTACAAGATAAATCATGGTACATATAACATTGTGTAAAAGTACAAATCCATGTTTTTTTCCTATGGCTTTTCTAAAAAAGAGGGCATTGATTATGAGGAGACTTTTTCTCCAGTGGCCAGGTATACTACCATTAGATCTATTATTTCACTTGCATCAATATTATGATGGAAGCTTCAACAAATGGATTTGAAGAATTCCTTCCTCAATGATGAGGTTGAGGAAGAGGTTTACATTGAAAAACCTAAGGATTTTGTGATACATGGGAAGAGTCACATGTGTGCAAGTTAAAGAAAGCTATGTATCGGTTAAAACAAGCTTTTGAGAACAAAGAGAAGAAGAAAGAGAGAGAGATACATCTCTATAAGATAAAAATCAAGAAAAAACTCCTCATGATTGTAGTAGCGAACCTCCTTATGCCAGAGTGAACTTGAGTGAGTGAATGATTAACTAAATTAGGTGCACTTAAATTCTATTATACAGATTACAAAAGCTGAATTTTACCCTAATAGCGCCGACTTGTTTAATTGACTGGGACGACCTACCTTGGGGAAATACAAAAATAATATTTATTTCATTATTTTCTTTACTTAATATTCCCTAGAGTTTACATGAGTAATTACATCAGTATAATATCCCATAGGAGTTGCAAGGAAATACAATGCCAGTAGAATAAGAATAAATTCTGAAGTTGCACAAATTCCAACACTCCCTCTCAACAAGGAAGGCATTCTTTAGATATGGTCATCATCAGTCTCATGAACATCTGGGTCTCTTATGTACATCTCATTTGTCTTAATCATCTCTATACATACTGAAGGTTGTAAACACAGTTTATGTTCGTCTTGTGTCATCATGTATCTAATCCACTTAGTCCATCAGTAGATCCATCAACTCTGCAACTCTACACAGTCCATCAGAGAGTACAACAATTAACATCTCATATACTACAAGTTCATCTATAACCGAGAATCATGACATTCTTCACACACCGATCTACTACCTGTTCCTCTCAAGTGTAGATGGGATTTCTCCCACACCAGGCTGAGAACCAAGGCAAATAGCGGTCACCACTGTACATGACCATCTACTACCTATTCGTCTCTACTACCAATGGGATTTCTCCCACACCAAGACGAGAACTAGAATGAGTAGTGGTCACTAGTGCACATGATTGTCTAGTTTCTTCCTGTCTCAATATGTCGATGGTATTTCTCCCATACCAGGATGAGAACCAGGGCGAGCAGAGGCCACCGGTGTACATGAACATCTACTTCCTATTCGTCTCACGATGCCAATGGGGTTTATCCCATACCAGGATGAGAACTAGAATGAGTAGAGGTCACTAGTGTACACAACCATATGCTACCTTCCAATCTCAGAATGCCGATGGGATTTCTCCCATACCAGGTTGAGATTTGGAATGAGTAGAGGCACCAATGTGAAAGCAATGTAGATGTCTGTGCCAAATTTCCCTCTCCACGAGGGATTAATTTTCTTCTACTCCAAGTCTTCTGCAAAAGTAATCAAAATTTGTTCTAAGAAGAGGCTTGGTAAGAATGTATGCAGTCTGGTCATCTGTCGGAGCATACTGTACCTCGACCGCACCTTTTCTTCCTTGATTTACGTGTCGCTGTACGGACTGTACCATACAGAATGACTGTACGAACCTCGAAATCTGTGCCCAATTTTTTTCTCGAAAATCATGCCTAGCAATCTGCCTTGAAAATCATGCATGATGTATTGATAACTGTACCGTACGGACTGTATGGACCAACAATAAATGTTGTTTTCCTCTCCTCAATTTTTGTTCCCTCTCTACTGTTGTCCTTTCCCTCGATTTGCATGTTATAATTTTTTTTCTCTTTCTCAGGAAAATGGAAACTTTCTCTCTCAGCTCTCTCCTTCACTTCAATCTATAAAAGTGAGTGCAATGGCCTTTCCTTTCCTTTTTGGTGAGAACCCTAGGGTTCATCTAATCCAACGTGGAGATTAGATTAGATTGGTGGATGAGATTAAATGCTCACATTTAAATCTCAAAAATATTAAATTCACTCACCCACTTAAATTGAACAAAAAGTGACTTTATTCTCTAAAGTCATATTAAATGCTCATCTCAAGTCATTTAATGCAAGGGTCACTTTATTTTCCCCATTTAAGTGACTAAGGCTAAAGTCACCTAGGGGAACACTTCCCTAGGTACAAAAATCAACACTAAGGACATTAGATATGTTCTCATTCCAACCTTCCAAAAGGAAAAATTTGTTCCATTAAACAGAGGAACCTTATTGGTTAAAGTCCCTTCATGAATTGTCATGTTTAAGTTTATAGATCTACCTTTAAATAAAAGGAATCTGCTTTGATACCAATTATTGAGGTTATTTGAATAACTGAGAGGGGGGGGGGGTGAAACAATTATTCCTAAGCTTAAACAATTTTTGAACTTTTAAACCTTTTTTACTGTTCACATATTTATAGCCATGATATAAATAAGTAGTAATTATTATCAATCATACATATAATGGGGACATAGACATATATTCACAAGAGAATTCATAATAGAAAATTATTTTATTATTAAATCAACTTTCTTTGAGCACCAAATCAAATGAGGCTACAACCTCTATTTTACTAGCAACAACTTGGGGAAAGCACCAACACTCTTGGTTTTATAGCTTCCACTAGACTTGTACAAGATCCAAATTGCACACTAAAGACTGCAAGTCTTCTTGAGCACCACCCTACTACCCTAATTCCTTAAATTTAAACTTTGTTATGTAGAATATGATGAATACCAGATACAACTGTGCTTACAAACTATGTTACATTCTATGAACTGCTTCTACTTCTTGCTCATTCAAACTTGGCTCCCTTCAGTGTCTCTGTTCTACGTATTCTCCCTATTTTAGCACACCCTTTGACAGTGGTCCATTCACCAGCTCTCCACATTCAGAGAGCGCACTTGGACCTATCAACTCCATCCTTTTATGCATGCCAGTATTTATTCCCTTTACTTGTTCGTATGCCTGACTTTTTAGTTTCATAACTGATCAAAACTCGTTCAATGACTCATGACGGGAAATGAACCCAATCGATAAGCAATCTAGAAATTGTTTACTGTTTTACACCGGGTTCTTGGATTCACAACTGCTCGAATCGAGTTTCCTTTGCATTCCAAAAACTCACGATGAAGCAACAAGACATCTTACTTACTTCTGCAACCTCGATATTCCCCCAATTTCGAGTTTTCGCAACAACGTTTCCGTAGTTTTGGTTCCGAAAGATTCTTTTTGTAAGATTCTTTCCGCATTTGTGAATTGCAAATTGCGGAAATTCCTGAATTCCAAAATCGACTTCCACAAATCTGTTTCTGCAGTTCTGGTTCTGCAGGATTCTCTTTCGCAATTGCGGATTGCAGACTGTGGAAATTCCCGAATTCCAAAATTGAATTCCGCAAATATGTTTCCGCAGTTTTGGTTCCATAAGATTCTTTTTGCAATTGCGGATTGCGGAAGTTCCCGAATTCCAAAATTGACTTTTGCAAATATATGTCCGCAATGGTCCTTTCCAAAATCGGATTGTGGATCGCGGGTTGCAGATCCTCCTTTCCACTTTTCCAAATATGGGCTTCTGTAATTCAACTCCCGCAACTTTAAACACCTTGCAAATTTGCATTATGGAACTCATCTTCGACTATTGATATTTGCAGCTTCTTCTTTGTCCATTGGTATGAGATCAAGTGCATATCTTCATCTAATATTTGTGGGCCTGATAATTTTCCTACACCTTTCTCTTGCAGAATTCATCCACAACCATCACTTCCTCTAATTCCTCTGCTTATCTGTCCTCCTCCTTGTTGTTGGATCATATGCTTGGAACTATGTGTTACCATCAATGACAACCACATCACAATCTGATCTGTTTCCATATGATCGCAATAGCTATCACATTTCCATCATCATCATCATCGTCGTCGTCATAACTAACATCATCATAATCATCATCATCATCATCTTCTTCATCATTTCATAGGATATAAACAACGTGATCACCATATTAATCATCGTCTTCATCATCATCATCCTCATCATCCTCATCATCTTCATCATCATCTTTGTCATCACCATCGTGATCATCATTGTCATCTTCATCGTCATCACCATCTTCATCATCATCATCATCATCGTCATCGTCATCGTCATCTTCATCATCATCGTTATCTTCATCGTCATCTTCATCATCATCATCATCATCATCATCGTCATCACCATGAATTTCATCATCATTATTGTTGTATGATATCCGAGGCAGATATCTAGAAAGACCGATGACATTTGGTGTCGGTGGTTTGGCGAGCTCATTGCATTCTTTATCATCATCTTCATCATCACCCTCTTCCTCATCAACATCTTCAGCATCATCAACTTCATCATCATCATCATCGTCGTCGTCATCACCATCTTCATTATCATCATCATCATCTTCATCATCATCACCTTCATCATCATCATCATCGTCATCGTCATCATCTTCGTCATCATCATTATCATCGTCATCATCATCGTCATCATCATCATCATCGTCATCTTCATCGTCAAACATGAATGACACTAGCAATTAGAGTAGCAAAAACCATACCTAGATTAATTAATGTGCTACGTGGGGCCAACGTTGAATTTTTTTAAATATGTGTCGGCTTGGTTTGAAATTTTGCATGGTTAGACTAGACACATGAATTGTCGGTGTGAGAGGGTTTCCAAACTCAAAAATTATCATCATCATCATCGTTGTCATAACTAACATCATCATAATCATCGTCATCATCATTGTCATCATCATCATCATCATCGTCATCTTCATCATCTTCATCATCATCTTCGTCATTTCACAGGACATCAACATCGTGATCACCATCTTCATCATCATCATCACCACCTTCATCATCATCTTCACATCTTCATCGTCATCTTCGTCATCACCATCGCCATCATCATTATCATCATCGTCATCGTCATCACCATCTTCTTTTTCATGATCATCATCATCGTAATAATCCTCATCATCATCACCGTCATCTCCATCGTCATCATCATCATCATCATCATCATCGCCATCTTCATCATGATATTCATCTTCATCATCATCATCATTGTATGATATCCAACGCAGATACCTAGAAAGACTGACGATGTTTGGCGTTGTTGGTTTCGTGAGATCGTCACATTCTTCATCATTATCTTCATCATGCCATAGGACATCATCATCGTCATCACCATATTCATCATCATCACCATCATCATCATCATCATCATCATTGTCATCTTCGTCATCACCCTCTTCCTCATCAACATCTTCACCATCATCAACTTATTCACCATCATCATCATCGTCGTCGTCAACACCATCTTCATCATCATCATAACCATCATCATCATCATCACCTTCATCATCATCATCATCATCAACATCGTCATCATCATTTTCATCGTCATCACCATCATCATCACCATCTTCATATTCAACATCATCATCATCATCATCATCTTCATCTTCATCTTCATCGTCAAACATGACTGACACTAACAATTCAAGCAGTAAAAACCATAACTATAGATTAATTAATGTGCTACGTGGAGCCAATGTTGGAAATTTTTAATATGTTCCAGCTTGGTCTGAAATTTGCCATGGTTAGACTAGACGCATGCATTGACAATGTGGGAGGGTTTCCAGACTCAAACATCATCATCATCGTCGTCATAACTAACATCATCATTATCATTGTCGTCATCATCATCATCATCATCGTCATCATCATCTTCATCATTTCATAGGACATCAACATCGTGATCACCATCTTCATCATCATCATCATCATATTCTTCATCATAATCTTCATCATCATTATCATCATTGTCATCTTCATCTTCATCATCAACATCATCGTCATCATCCTCATCATCATCATCATCGTCATCTTCATCGCCATCTTCATTATCGTGATCACCATCTTCATTATCATGATCTTCATCATCGTCATCGTGATCACCATCTTCATGATCATGATCATGATCATCATTGTATATATCCGATGCAGATACCTAGAAATACCGATAGCGTTTGGCATTGATGGTTTGGAGAGCTCGTCACATTCTTCATCATCATATTCATCATGACATAGGAAATCATCATCGTCATCGTCATCACCATCTTCATCATCTTCTTCATCATCATCGTCATCATCATTGTCATCATCATCATCTTCATCATCACCCTCTTCCTCATCAACATCTTCATCATCATAAACTTCATCATCATCATCATCGTCGTCGTCATCACCATATTCATCATGATCATCGTCATCATCATCGTCATCATCATCGTCATTTTCATTGTCATCACCATCTTCATTTTCATTATCATCATCATCGTCATCATCCTCGTCATCATCATCATCACCATCATCATCATCACCATCTTCATTGGATTATTGTCCAGCTTTACCTTGATCTTGTGGTTGTTGACTCTTGGTCCAATTCTTACTTGGTCCTAACACTCTCACTTGTGTGCACCTTTGACTATGATTACTGTTTCTATTATTTTATATTATGTTATTGGTCAATTATTTTATTTTATGGTTTGGATTATTTTAAGTTATTGGTCAAAGTTTTATTTTATGATTTGGGTTATTTTATATTATTGGTCCAATTTTTTTTTTCATAGTTTGGACCACTTTATGTTTAATGTGGACCTAAACGTGAATCTATTACCATTCAAGCTTATAAATAGATGAGGTTATATTTTTATGTGACCATTTGGAAGCTTCTCCACTTACCTTCACGTGTTTTTACGGGCTTTCTGCAATTTTTATTTCTCCATGATTTGTCTATTTGCTGGATGTGATTTCTCCTTCATGGCTTCATGGGTGTATGCGATTTTGTTGGAATATATTAAACCCACTCACAACTTAGGATAAAATAATTAATCATTATTTGATTAATTATTCACCCACTAGCTTAGTTAGTTGGCATCCACTTGCACCTTAAAGTCAATACATGCCATCTATATCCTAGGAATGATTTATTTCCAATTCTGGGTTGATCTTGACCACCTTTTGACCATCCAGAATTAGTATACAGGACTTTACAGCAGATTCTGCTTTTTTTGCTTTTCCTACTTTTCTATGGATAAGATAAAAGCTAGTCAACTAGGAAATTGGAAGCTTTTGTTTCCAACCCATCCTCCATTAGTTTTTCTCCATTTTCTGGATTAGCATGTTTTTTCCATCTCCTTGACAACTCATGCTTTTGCCAACTCGTGAGGTCCTTGATAGATTTGGGAAGTGCTTTAGCCACATATGGGGGTTTGCTATATTTTGGTAAGTCAGCCTTTTTGAGCTTTATGAGTTGTTTCCATACAATTCGATTTTCCTATGAGGGATGTACTATTTATGTACACTATTATTCATAATTATTCAATGGAAGTATACACACCAATATTCATCTCTTCATTCATGTGATTCAGTCTCTTTTCTTCTCTGTGTTTTTCCTATGTATGCTTGTGAGAATTCTTAGTAGCAAGATCTATTTCCTGTGCTTCTTCTTATCATCATTGCTCATAGCATTGATCTATCATTTCTACATGGTATCAGAGCAGCAAGGTTGATCAAGTTCTACAGAGTTGAGGAGCACATCCAGTCTCCTATCCCTCTCTGAAGAAGAACTTGTCTAGCTTACAAGATTTTCTTCTAGTTTGTTTTGCAGGTTGCAGAGATTTTATTCTTGAGCACATCAATTCAACAATATGGATTCTTCATCAGCTATAATTCTTACTTCCTTCAACTACCACGAATGGAAAGCCAAAATCTCCATTCTATTGCGCAGTAGAGGATTATACAGAGTTACACTAGCTTTGGAGAATGAGCCCAATGCTGTGATTGAGAAAGCTAAGTCGCATAATAGGTTGGATGAAGCCTATGGATTGCTTTGCCTCTCTATTTCTCCTGATCTACTCTTTCATCTAGATGTTTTGACCACTCCAAACCAAGTATGGAATCAATTGGAGTCTCTCTTTGGAGTTCAAGATGAGCTAAGAGCACATCAATTGGAGATTGAGTTATTCTCACTGAGTCCAAGCAATTTTGAATCTCTTGAGGGTTTCTTTACCAAGTTCAAGTCACTTGTTCTAATTCTCAAGCAATGTGGGATTGAGAAAGCAGATGATCAATTAATCCTTTCCATTCTTTCAAAATTGGGTCTCGATTACTCAGTTTTTGTGTCTACCTTTCATGCAACTAGGCTTGTTGTTCCTAAGTGGAAAATGCCTTCTTTAAATTCTTTTCTTGATTCACTGACAAAGGAGCAAGATAAATTGATCCATATGGGTGTCCTTAATTATTCAAAGGGCAAGGATCATGCTCTCTTGGTTCAAGGAAGCAAGAAATTCAAATCAAAAGAGAAGCAAATTGTGAAGAAGCCAAAGTCAGAAATTGAAGATGAAGATTTATATGAAGATTTAATGAAGAAAGTTAAGAAGAAAGGGAGCACATCCAAGTGTTCTTATTGCAGCAAGGGTTTTCATTCAGAGAAGAAGTGTTTCAAGAAGAAGATGGACATCACGTCTCAGCTTCTTGAGAAGCACAAGATCGAAGTTCCAGATGAACTAGAGAAGCCTGCTGATTCCTCAGAACAATGTCATACTGCGCAGTTCCAAGGTGATATAACTTTTGCTTTGAATGCCAGAGTTCTCTCCTTTTCTCATATCTATGATATAGATTTATTCTCTGATATATCGAAATCAGAAATATCAGAACCTTTCTTTGATGATCCTCCTCTCAGTCTACTAGAGTCATCTCCCAAAAATTGTGATTTTTCACTAGATATTGACTTACCTTTGAGTAGCTCTTCCTCACAAGCTTGTATATCTGATTTAGAAGATTGTTTGCAGGCTGATATGCATGTCATGACACATATAATATCACCATCCATACCATATACCATACCTCTGAATAATCCAAAGACTATACAAATCCCAAGATCACTAGTTGATTCCTGATTGGTCTCTTATGCAGTGATATTTATCTTACATGGTTTGAAGTCTTTCCTATTTTTCATTGGCTGGTTATCCATGTCCTTAGTGATATTTGGACTGATATTAAACATGCTTGGATATGTTCTAAATACTTATTTTTCATATCTTAAGCCCATCCATCATTCAGATTTTTACACCTATCAGTTTTCCCCAGTTGTTCATAATTTTCCTAGTCTAGCCCTATATCCTCATGGAGCCACTGAAGCCTTTGTATTTGCTGTTCCATATGCTAATGTTTCTGATATATCAGAGTTTTATCAGCCTCATAGCAGATCTATATAGGTGCTACAACATATTGGAAGATTTACATGTGATTCACATCACAATTTTGCAGCTATTCAAGGAATTGGGTGTGAAATAAATTGCCTTATTTTTTGTACTCTTTGGGAAGGAGTATGCACAGATCTCTTTTCCATTTCAGATTATGTTTGTAGATCAGAGTTTGATAGCAGCAAGAAACATTTAGATAATTCTCCTACTTCATCAGATGATGAGATACAAGGAGTCTCTCCTCTTCCTTCTTGCAGGTTCTACACTCTAGCACATGATCATGGAGTTCATGATTTCTTCAACAAGTCTTCCATCTAGAAGCAATTCACTCAGCTGATTCAAGTGAAGATAAGGATATGTTGAAGACATATTATTTCAAAATTTTGTGCCTTGTCCTTTCTTGAGGGAGGATTTTACCCATGTGGTTTTGCCTCTTTCCTCACTTTTCTGGACATAATAATTGTTAAAGTGTGACCATAGGCTTGTTGCTGGGCTGTATATGCATCTATATTTTTTGTCATACTATCATAAAGTCAGACTTATAGGGGGGTGTTGGAATATATTAAACCCACTCACAACTTAGGATAAAATAATTAATCATTATTTGATTAATTATTCACCCACTAGCTTAATTAGTTGGCATCCACTTACACCTTAAAGTCAATACATGCCATCTATATCCTAGGAATGATTTATTTCCAATTCTGGGTTGATCTTGACCACCTTTTGACCATCCAGAATTAGTATACAGGACTTTACAGCAGATTCTGCTTTATTCTGCTTTTTCTGCTTTTCTATGGATAAGATAAAAGCTAGTCAACTAGGAAACTGGAAGCTTTTGTTTCCAACCCATCCTCCGTTAGTTTTTCTCCATTTTATAAGATTAGCATGTTTCTTTCATCTCCTTGACAACTCACTCATGCTTTTGCCAACTCGTGAGGTCCTTGATGGATTTGGGAAGTGCTTTAGCCACCTATGGCGGTTTGTTATATTTTGGTAAGTCAACCTTTTTGAGCTTTATGAGTTGTTTCCATACAATTCGATTTTCCTATGAGAGATGTACTATTTATGGACACTATTATTCATAATTATTCAATGGAAGGATAAAGACCAATATTCATCTCTTCATTCATGTGATTCAGTGTCTTTTCTTCTCTCTATATTTCCTGTGTATGCTTGTGAGAATTCTTAGTAGCAAGATCTATTTCTTGTGCTTCTTCTTATCATCATTGCTCATAGCATTGATCTATTATTTCTACATGGTATCAGAGCAGCAAGGTTGATCAAGTTCTATAGAGTTGAGGAGCACATCCAGTCTCCTATCCCTCTCCAAAGAAGAGCTTGTCTAGCTTACAAGATTTTCTCCTAGTTTGTTTTGCAGGTTGCAGAGATTTTATTCTTGAGCACATCAATTCAGAAATATGGATTCTTCATCAGCAATAATTCTTACTTCCTTCAACTACCACGAATGGAAAGCCAAAATCTCCATTCTATTGCGCAGTAGAGGATTATACAGAGTTACACTAGCTTTGGAGAATGAGCCCAATGCTATGTTTGAGAAAGCTAAGTGGCATAATAGGTTGGATGAAGCCTATGGATTGCTTTTCCTCTCTATTTCTCCTGATCTACTCTTTCATCTAGATGGTTTGACCACTCCAAACCAAATATGGACTCAATTGGAGTCTCTCTTTGGATTTCAAGATGAGCTAAGAGCGCATCAATTGGAGATTGAGTTATTCTCACTGAGTCCAAGCAATTTTGAATCTCTTGAGGGTTTATTCACCAATTTCAAGTCACTTGTTCTAATGCTCAAGCAATGTGGGATTGAGAAAGCAGATGATCAATTAATCCTTTCCATTCTTTCAAAATTGGGTCCTGATTACTCAGTTTTTGTGTCTACCTTTCATGCAACTAGGCTTGTTGTTCATAAGAGGAAAATGCCTTCTTTAAATTCTTTTCTTGATTCACTAACAAAGGAGCAAGATAAATTGATCCATATGGGTGTCCTTAATTCTTCAAAGGGCAAGGATCATGCTCTCTTGTTTCAAGGAAGCAAGAAATTCAAATCAAAAGAGAAGCAAATTGTGAAGAAGCCAAAGTCAGAAATTGAAGATGAAGATTCATATGAAGATTTAATGAAGAAAGTTAAGAAGAAATGGAGCACATCCAAGTGTTCTTATTGCAACAAGGGTTTTCATTTAGAGAAGAAGTGTTTCAAGAAGAAGATGGACATCATGTCTCAGCTTCTTGAGAAGCACAAGATCGAAGTTCCAGATGAACTAGAGAAGCCTGCTGATTCCTCAGAACAATGTCATACTGCGCAGTTCCAAGGTGATATAACTTATGCTTTGAGTGCCAGAGTTCTCTCCTTTTCTCATATCTCTGATATAGATTTATTCTCTGATATATCAGAATCAGAAATATTAGAACCTTTCTTTGATGATCCTCCTCTCAGTCTACTAGATTCATCTCCCAAAAATTGTGATTTTTCACTAGATATTGACTTACCTTTGAGTAGCTCTTCCTCACAAGCTTGTATATCTGATTTAGAAGATTGTTTGCAGGCTGATATGCATGTCATGACACATATAATACCACCATCCATACCATATACCATGCCTCTGAATAGTCCAAAGACTATACAAATCCCAAGATCACTAGTTGATTCCTCATTGGTCTCTTATGCAGTGATATTTATCTTACATGGTTTGAAGTCTTTCCTATCTTTGATTGGCTGGTTATCCATGTCCTTGGTCATATTTGGACTGATATTAAAGATGTTTGGATATGTTCTAAACACTTATTGTTCAGATCTTAAGCCCATCCATCATTCAGATTTTTACACCTATCAGTTTTTCCCAGTTGTTCATAATTTTCCTAGTCTATTCCTATATCCTCATGGAGCCACTGAAGCATTTGTCTTTGCTGTTACATACGCTAATGTTTATAATATATCAGAGTTTTATCAGCCTCATATCAGATCTATACAGGTGATATAGCAGATTGGAAGATTTACATGTGATTCACATCACAATTTTGCAGCTATTCAGGGAATTGGGTGTGAAATAAATTGCCTTATTTTTTGTACTCTTTGGGAAGGAGTATGCACAGATCTCTTTTCCATTTCAGATTATGTTTGCAGATCAGGGTTTGACAGTAGCAAGAAGCATTCAGATAATGCCCCTACTTCATCAGATGATGAGATACAAGGAGTTTCTCCTCTTCCTTCCTGCAGGTTCTACACTCCAGCACATGATCATGGAGTTCATGATTTCTTCAACAAGTCTTCCATCTAGAAGCAGTTCACTCAGCTGATTCAAGTGAATATAAGGATATGTTGAAGACATATTATTTCAAAATTTTGTGCCTTGTCCTTTCTTGAGGGAGGATTTTCCCCATGTGGTTTTTCCTCTTTCCTCACTTTTCTGGACATAATAATTGTTAAAGGGTGACCATAGCCTTGTTGCTGGGCCGTATATGCATCTATATTTTTTGTCATATCATCATAAAGTCAGACTTAGAGGGGGGTGTTGGAATATATTAAACCCACTCACAACTTAGGATAAACTAATTAATAATTATTTGATTAATTATTCACCAACTAGCTTAATTAGTTGGCATCCACTTGCACCTTAAAGTCAATACATGCCATCTATATCCTAGGAATGATTTATTTCCAATTCTGGGTTGATATTGACCACCTTTTGACCATCCAGAATTAGTATCAAGGACTTTACAGCAGATTCTGCTTTATTCTGCTTTTTCTGCTTTTCGTGCCTTTCTATGGATAAGATAAAAGCTAGTCAACTAGGAAACTGGAAGCTTTTGTTTCCAACCCATCCTCCATTAGTTTTTCTCCATTTTCTAGGATTAACATGTTTTTTCCATCTCCTTGACAACTCACTCATGCTTTTTCCAACTCATGAGGTCCTTGATAGATTTGGGAAGTGCTTTAGCCACCTATGGGGGTTTGCTATATTTTGGTAAGTTAGCTTTTTTGAGCTTTGTGAGTTATTTCCATACAATTCGATTTTCCTATGGGGAATGTACTATTTATGTACACTATTATTCATAATTATTCAATGGAAGGATATACACCAATATTCATCTCTTCATTCATGTGATTTAGTCTCTTTTCTTCTCTCTATTTTTCCTGTGTATGCTTGTGAGAATTCTTAGTAGCAAGATCTATTTCCTGTGCTTCTTCTTATCATCATTGCTAATAGCATTGATATATTATTTCTACATGGTATTAGAGCATCAAGGTTGATCAAGTTCTACATAGTTGAGGAGCACATCCAGTCTCCTATCCCTCTCCGAAGAAGAGCTTGTCTAGCTTACAAGATTTTCTCCTAGTTTGTTTTGCAGGTTGCAAAGATTTTATTCTTGAGCACATCAATTCAACAATATGGATTTTTCATCAGCTATAATTATTACTTCCTTCAACTACCACGAATGGAAATCCAAAATCTCCATTCTATATTGCAGTAGAGGATTATATAGAGTTACACTAGCTTTGGAGAATGAGCCCAATGCTGTGATTGAGAAAGCTAAGTGGCATAATAGGTTGGATGTGTTGATGAAATTTTCAATGATGCCAACATGGATGACATTGATGCCACCACTTTGCTGAAGATGTTGAAGACCCAGCTAATGATACAGAAGACCCTAGAGATTGTCTTGAAGTCCTGGTAGGCGTTGAAGAAGCCCATGATGCCTCTTGCCTGATGAAGAATCCTTTGGAACCTTGAAGGTATGGTGAAGGCAAGGTAGGTCATTTGTATGATGTGGCATGTTGATAACATAACCCTTGAACCCCTTGATGCTCTTGAAGTATATGGAGTCTTTGATGTGTTGATGAACAAGTCTTTGCTCAGCTCATGATGCCCATGAAGGCCGTGGAGCCACTATTGCCCTTTGTAGTGGACAAGCTTGTGTGGAGCCCTTGGTATGCTGTAGATGATGCCCATGAAGGCCATGGAGCCCTTGTCTTTGATTCTGATGGCTAAGCCAGGGTCTTGCATAGAAGTATCCACAAACCCAGCTTCTACTATAGACATGGCTAAATGAACAGCCTTCACTCAAACCAATTAATCAATGTGCAAAATGACGTGGAAACACTATTCTGTTAGGTCGGCTCTATTTAATTAAAAATCAAATTGTTATGTGATGTTGGCCCAAAAAAAAAACTTGTTATGTCGGCTTCAAAAATAATATATGAGGTCGGCTCCAAATTTAAAATATTTTAATATAGCAGGTCGGCCCTAAGAAAATACGAAAAATGGGTATAAATACCCTTTCAACGACCTCATTTAGGAAATACAAATTCGGGGTTAGCTCTGAGATTTTACTGATGCAAGAAATTCGCTGGGTGGAAATTTTCGGTGGAGCACTGAGGAGATAAGCAGTAGACTGTGGAAATTTTCATGTGATTTTCTCTGAGGCAACAGCAGGCTCGGAGGCAGCAGGAGCAGGGAAATTTTAGGGCTACAGCAGTGGAGTTCGTGGGTAATGTAGAGCTCTGAAATTTCAGGTGTACAGAAACCTGAGGGCAGCCGCAATATAGGAGAGTTTTTTTTCTTCTTCTTCTTTGTTAGTTCTGGTATATACGTTCTCATATTTGGTGAAGTCATACACTAAGATAGCCGTAGTCATTTGTATCTGGACAAATTTGAAGACCAAAAAAAAAACTTAATCTCTGTAAGGCATCTGAATAGCAGGCTGTTTTAGCTCAGGTTCATGAGCGGATATGAATTTTTACAGTATTTAGGTCTGAATTTATAAAAGGGCATCGAATCACCAACTATCTTTTGAAGTAATTGTTATACATTCTTTATCTCGGGGAGCTTCATTGAAGAAATGGTTTGATCTTGAAACAATGGACTGTTTTGATAAAGACTATAGCAGAAACTTGATGTGAATTTACCTTATTGGTTGTGTAACCTTTGATGACTTGATGTGTGTGTGGACAAGGAGACTTACAGGATTGTAGCAGTTACTTCTCATGACTGAAGCAACATACATTACACTGTTATGTGCTCAGACATTAAGCAATGACATGGTATGACTTTGATGAGCAGGATGACAGATACATGATCTTGTACAACAGTGATATACAATGACACGATGACATGATAGTGGACAGTGTTGATGAACAAAGGATAAGTAAGTGTTGATAAGAAGAGGGTTGTCACAGTCACAAGTTTCTCTTTGCAAGTGGAATGGCACTTCCTTAGTGACCTTGTTAGCACACGGAGATGATCTAGGGATTTGTTGCAGTCAAACAGTCAGCCATCCAAAGTTTTCCACAAAGCTACATTTCCAGGGTTAATCAGTAAACAATTTGAAGATTGACTGTGGGTGTTGTCTTCTTCAGACATACCACCGAAGCCTAGACAGCGGTATACATAACAGTGGTGTATGCAGTGGCATCCATACTGAATATATAGTTAGACATAGCGATATATATTGATTGTATGGACAGTGGTATACTGATTTGTGAAGACTAACTCTTTGATGTTGATAATGTCTTGATGATGTCTTGTACATGTATACTTGTTGATACCCTATGGTGATGGTGCCCTAAGTTGCAGACCTTGATGATGTTTTTGTTATTTTGATGACCAAACTCTATGATATAGTTGCAGCTGTAAGGATTTGTTTAGAACCCTTGTACCAGCACATAAACCCTCGGTGATCATCACTAAAGTTGCAGAAGTCACTATCCAAGCTTTGACTGAAATTTGTATGGTGCAAGTTCAAAATTCAAGGGATCAAGCATGGAATAATGCAATATGAACAGCCAGTGAACACATACAGTAATGAATCCTGTCTGCTACTAGACTTATGCAGTGATGATGATATAAACACTAACAAAGGTATGATGATGTTTAGGCTTTGGATGATGCCCTAGTTGTTTTGCAACAGTTAATACGTGAACTAAAGTTTGTACAGTAGACAAGTACAACTATTTTGTTTGGACTAGATGATAGCATTGATATAAGTCATATACAGTGGCATGAAGCAGTACATACAGTAAACAATAAATGATGAAGCATAATATATTATGTTGATAGTCTGCTGTAGTTTGAATAGTTGAAGCTTGATGATGTTAATGGTGCATACAGTCTGCTGTAATTTACTGAGTCAAAGTCTGACCAAGACATGACTATCTTTGAGGCTTAACTATATGCATATTCAAGCTTATAGGTAGCCAAAGGTATTCTTTTTAAAGATCATTGTGAAGTTCATTATGATGAACTATGGACAAAGGTGGATCTCTATTGAAGTACGATGTATGACACATCTTAGAGCAGCAGGAAAATTGTATATGACCAGACTTGCATGAGCAGTGTATGAGTAATCCTCTTCATGATTGACATCATTGATTTGACAGCTGAAAGGATGGTGACAGACAAAATTGAGTTGACTGGGTAGTTACATCCATTGAAGTGGGTTGTGACATGACTAGTGCCAAATGCCGAGCAGATTGATATGATGATTGTTGGATGATGCTGATAGCAGCATGGTGTATTCATGGTTATGATCAGAATGATGTGCCTGACAGAATGATGATGATGAGAGCAGCAGTGAAGAGTGATGAATAGTGTTGACCAGCAGAAGATGAACAGAGAAGATTGAGAAGACTATTGCAGCAGCGTTGAGCATATTGAAAAACAGTTGATGTGATGAGCAGAGAAGATGAGCAGCTTTGATGTGACAGAGATTTCTCGTGTGACACAAGTATACTGTATTGTAAAAGCAAGCTTGTCTTGCTTTTGAGGTTAGGATACCTCAAACCCTTCTTAGCAGGGACTAAGAAAACTAGGCAGGGTCCTGGATGCAGAGTAGGTGCTCTCCATATTAGTAGGTGCTGATTTTGCCTAACGGTTGTAGCCGAGACAAAACTAATATAAAAAGATTACAAATTTATATGGTGTGGTGTTCTTCTGTGTTATGGTTCTTGATGAGTTAAATGCTATGATATGTAAATGATGAAGTTTATGAAATGATTGGTAGAATATTGAAATGATGAATTGGTAGTTAAGTGTGACAGGTCAAGAAAAGTTGTAAAATTGCTTTACACTGATTCACCCCCCCTCTCAGTGTCTGCAATATGTATCAGATCCGGCCTTCGTAACGAGCCTAGCAAGCTTGAAGGAGATCCTTAGACACAATGGAGGAAAATAAAGAGTCATCAAGCAATGACGTGCCTATACTTGATATAGCAGATTATTTCAGTTGGAGAAGCAAAATGAAGGCTTATCTGAAGAAGTTTGGTATTTGGGAAATTGTCATCAATCCACCTGCTCCATCAAACAAGAAAGGAAAACCAGCTGCTCAGAACGAAGCAAAGAAGGACAACACTACAGCCTTGAAGTTCCTCATGGATGGACTTCCCAGCTCAGTGAAGGAAAGTGTAGGAGAGTACACTTCGACAAAAGAACTATGGTTCAAGCTGGAGAGTGAGTATCAGAAGGAAAGACCAGAACCCAAAAACACAAATCAGGAATCAGAAGACAAGCCCCCAGAAGAGCTCAAACAAGAAGAGGACTCCAGTAAAGGTATGAACTCTTGTGATTATGATAGCTTGTGTGATGAAATTGAGAAGGTTCTTGCAGATGATGATGAAGCAATGTTGAAAGCTAAACATAGAATTATAAACTATGTATGCAACATAGATCTCAGAGCTGATTGGTTCTTGAACAAAGTTGATCTTATTCAATCTGATTACAAGGTGTTTAGGATGACAATCTTTGATTATATGGATAATCTCCAAAAGAAGAATGTTGAACTAAAGAAGTTGCTTAAGAAACTTAAGCATGAAGGAGTAGGTTGGCTGAAATTGCTGAAGGAAAAGGAAGTAGAAAAAGAAAAGCTAAAGATTGATTTGATCAATCTAACCCTAGAACAAAAGAACCATGATAAAGATTCAAAAATACTTGAAGAAGCAAGAGAGGTAAATCATGACTTAAAGACTCAGCTGGAGGAAGCCAAGAGGACAGAAGAAATATTGAAGAGACAGCTAGAAGAAAAGGAGGAAACAGTCTAGAAGCTGGAAATGGAGGTAGTTGGTCTCAGGAAGAAAGGTAAGAAAAATGAAGCCTTGGTCAAGCTCCAGGACAGTTCAATTGTCCTAGATAAGATCTTAGATTGCCAAAGATCTCCACTCGACAAAACTGGTCTTGGTTACAAGAAGAACAAAGAAAAACTTGAAGATGACACTTGGTCTCTGAAGACTCCAGAAGCAGGTCCATCAACGTCCAAAGCTGGCCCCTAGGCACCTGCACATGACAACAAGGATTTTGGAAGTTCAAAGGTGAAACAAAGAGTTAGGTCTGTTCATCAAAGCGACTTCATAAAGGAAACAACTACAAGACCCAGGTATGAAAGTGGCTTCAATGGTTATTGTTATTTGTGTTCTAACTTTGGTCATAAGGCTATGGATTGTAGGTCCCATGGAAGAAGTAGGGCTGGAAGCCCCAATGTCTCAGTTAGATGTTGGACATGTAAACAAGTCGGACATGTTGCTGCCAAATGTCACACATTGAGATGCTACACCTGCAGTGGGTTTGGACACAAAGCCCATGAATGTGCCAGTCAAAGAAGTCAAGCAAGAAGGAGTACTCCATACTCATCAGCAAGAAGATTTGAAGATCAGAAGACAAATGTCTACAGTCAAGGACACTCTCAAGCATGGAGAAATGAAGTTGATCAAAGAAGTGTTGGAAGCTCCAACAGCTCAGTCAAATGTTGGTCATGCAACAATGTCCGTCACATTGCTGCACATTGTTGTACGATGAGGTGCTATAGCTGCAGTGGCCTTGGGCACAAAGCTCAAGATTGTTGGAGTACATAGAAACAATCCTTGAGAAGTTACCTAGACAACTCATCAAGGAAAGCTAGTACAAATGAAGGAACAGATGCTCGAAGGACAGATGTCAAGAAGCAGGTATGGATGAGGAAGACAGAGCAGTTGTAGATAGGAGAAGCTGATCATAGCAGGGAGGATGGCTGCCATACAGCAAGCCAAGTGTAGGGTCTCTCAAAGACCTTAACACACCTTGAGTTCATAAGGCTGCAAAATGAACTCAAAGGAGAAAGGATGGTTACTCCAGGCATAGAGACAGGTCCTAGGATCGTGCATATTGACAGGGGAGCAGTTAGCAGTGATCAGAGATCTCAGACACAGGTATGTGGACACCCTTTTCCATTGATGCCAAAGGGGGAGAGATGAAGACAAAGGAAGAGATGTAGACAAAAGGGGAGCATGCTCATAGGGGGAGCATGAGTTGTTGTCATCAATGACAAAGGGGGATATTGTTGATGAAATTGTCATTGATGCCACCACTTTGCTGAAGATGTTGAAGACCCAGCTAATGATGCAGAATGCCCTAGAGATGGTCTTGAAGTCCTGGTAGACATTGAAGAAGCCCATGATGCCTCTTGCCTGATGAAGAAGCCTTTGGAACCTTGAAGGTATGGTGAAGGCAAGGTAGGTCATTTGTATGATGTGGCATGTTGATAACATAACCCTTGAACCCCTTGAAGCTCTTGAAGTATATGGAGTCTTTGATGTGTTAATGAACAAGTCTTTTCTCAGCTCATGATGCCCATGAAGGCCGTGGAGCCACTATTGCCCTTTGTAGTGGACAAGCTTGTGTGGAGCCCTTGGTATGCTGTAGATGATGCCCATGAAGGCCATGGAGCCCTTGTCTTTGATTCTGATGGCTAAGCCAGGGTCTTGCATAGAAGTATCCACAAACCCAGATTCTACTATAGACATGGCTAAATGAACAACCTTCACTCAAACCGATTAATCAATGTGCAAAATGACGTGGAAACACTATTTTGTTAGGTCGGCTCTATTTAATTAAAAATCAAATTGTTATGTGATGTCGGCCCAAAAAAAAATTGTTATGTCGGCTTCAAAAATAATATATGAGGTCGGCTCCAAATTTAAAATATTTTAAGGTCGGCCCTAAGAAAATATGAAAAATGGGTATAAATACCCTTTCAACGACCTCATTTAGGAAATACAAATTCGGGGTTAGCTCTGAGATTTTACTGAGGCAAGAAATTCGCTGGGTAGAAATTTTCGGTGGAGCACTGAGGAGATAAGCAGCAGACTGTGGAAATTTTCATGTGATTTTCTTTGAGGCAACAACAGGCTCGGAGGCAGCAGGAGCAGGGAAATTCTCGGGCTACAGCAGTGGAGTTCGTGGGTAATGTAGAGCTCAGAAATTTCGGGTGTATAGACAACTGAGGGCAGCTGCAGTATAGGAGATTTTTTTTTTCTTCTTATTCTTTGTTAGTTCTGGTATATACCTTCTCATATTTGGTGAAGTCATACACTGAGACAGCCGTAGTCATTTGCATCTGGACAAATTTGAAGACCAAAAAAAAAAAACNGTTAGTTCTGGTATATACCTTCTCATATTTGGTGAAGTCATACACTGAGACAGCCGTAGTCATTTGCATCTGGACAAATTTGAAGACCAAAAAAAAAAAAACTTAATCTCTGTAAGGCATCTCAATAGTAGGTTGTTTTAGCTCAGGTTCATGAGCATATCTGAAGTTTTACAGTATTTAGGTCTGAATTTATGAAAGGGCATCAAATCATCAACTATCTTTTGAATTAATTGTTATACATTCTTTATCTCGGGGATCTTCATTGAAGAAATGGTTTGATCTTGAAACAATGGACTGTTTTGATAAAGACTATAGCAGAAACTTGATGTGAATTTACCTTATTGGTTGTGTAACCTTTGATGACTTGATGTGTGTGTGGACAAGGAGACTTACAGGATTGTAGCAGTTACTTCTCATGACTGAAGCAACATACAGTACACTGTTATGTGCTCAGACATTAAGCAATGACATGGTATGACTTTGATGAGCAAGATGACAGATACATGATCTTGTACAGCAGTGACATACAATGACACGATGACATGATAGTGGACAGTGTTGATGAACAAAGGATAAGTAAGTGTTGATAAGCAGAGGGTTTTCACAGTCACGAGTTTGTCTTTGCAAGTGGAATGGCACTTCCTCAGTGACCTTGTTCGCACACGGAGATGATCTAGGGCTTTGTTGTAGTCAAACAGTCAGCCATCCGAAGTTTTCCACAGAGCTACATTTCCAGGGTTAATCAGTAAACAATTTGAAGATTGACTGTGGGTAGTGTCTTCTTCAGACATACCACCGAAGCCTAGACAGCAGTATATAGAACAGTGGTGTATGCAGTGGCATCCATACTGAATATATAGTGAGACATAGTGATATATATTGATTGTATGGACAGTGGTATACTGATGTGTGAAGACTAACTCTCTGATGTTGATAATGTCTTGATGATGTCTTGTACATGTATACATGTTGATACCCTATGGTGATGGTTCCCTAAGTTGCAGACCTTGATGATGTTTTTGTTATTTTGATGACCAAACTCTATGATATAGTTGCAGCTGTAAGGATCTGTTCAGAACCCTTGTACCAGCACATAAACCCTTGATGATCATCACCAAAGTTGTAGAAGTCACTATCCAAGCTTTGACTGAAATTTGTATGGTGCAAGTTCAAAATTCAAGGGATCAAGCATGGAAGAATGCAATATGAACAGCCAGTGAACACATACAGTAATGAAGCCTGTCTGCTACTAGACTTATGCAGTGATGATGATATAAACACTAACAAAGGTATGATGATGTTTAGGCTTTGGCTGATGCCCTAGTTGTTTTGCAACAGTTAATACATGAACTAAAGTTTGTACAGTAGACAAGTACAACGATTTTGTTTGGACTAGATGATAGCATTTATATAAGTCATATACAGTGGCATGAAGCAGTACATACAGTAAACAATAAATGATGAAGAGTAAATGATGAAGCATATATTATGTTGACAGTCTGCTGTAGTTTGAATAGTTGAAGCTTGATGATGTTAATGGTGCATACAGTCTGCTGTAAGTTACTGAGTCAAAGTCTGACCAATACATGACTGTCTTTGAGGCTTAACTATATGCATATTCAAGCTTATAGGTAGCCAGAGGTATTCTTTTTAAAGATCATTGTGAAGTTCATTATGATGAACTATGGACAAAGGTGGATCTCTACTGAAGTATGATGTATGACGCATCTTAGAGCAGCAGGAAAATTGTATATGACCAGACTTGCATGAGCAGTGTATGAGTAATCCTCTTCATGATTGACAGCATTGATTTGACAGTTTGAGATGATTTGACAGTTGAAAGGATGGTGACAGACACAATTGAGTTGACTGGGTAGTTACATCCACTAAAGTGGGTTGTGACATGACTAGTGCCAAATGCCGGGCAGATTGATATGATGATTGTTGGATGATGCTGACAGCAGCATGGTGTATTCATGGTTATGATCAGAATGATGTGCCTGACAGAATGATGATGATGAGAGTAGCAGTGAAGAGTGATGAATAGTGTTGACCAACAGAAGATGAACAGAGAAGATTGAGAAGACTATTGCAGCAGTGTTGAGTAGATTGACAAACAGTTGATGTGATGATCATAGAAGATGAGCAGCTTTGATGTGACAGAGATTTCTCGTGTGACACAAGTATACTGTATTGTAAAAGCAAGCTTGTCTTGCATTTGAGGTTAGGATACCTCAAACCCTTCTTAGCAGGGACTAAGAAAACCAGGAAGGGTCCTAGATGCAGAGTAGGTGCTCTCCATATCAGTAGGTGCTGATTTTGCATAACGGTTGTAGCCGAGCCAAAACTAATATAAAAGGATTACAAATTTATATGGTGTGGTGTTCTTCTGTGTTATGGTTCTTGATGAGTTAAATGCTATGATATGTAAATGATGAAGTTTATGAAATGATTGGTAGAATAATGAAATGATGAATTGGTATTTAAGTGTGACAGGTCAAGAAAAGTTGTAAAATTGCTTTACACTGATTCACCCCCCCTCTCAGTGTCTACAGGATGAAGCCTATGGATTGCTTTGCCTCTCTATTTCTCCTGATCTACTCTTTCACCTAGATGGTTTGACCACTCCAAACCAAGTATGGACTCAATTGGAGTCTCTCTTTGGAGTTCAAGATGAGCTAAGAGCGCATCAATTGGAGATTGAGTTATTGTCACTGAGTCCAAGCAATTTTGAATCTCTTGAGGGTTTCTTCACCAAGTTCAAGTCAATTGTTCTATTTCTCAAGCAATGTGGGATTGAGAAAGCACATGATCAATTAATCCTTTCCATTCTTTCAGAATTGGGTCCTGATTACTCAGTTTTTGTGTCTACCTTTCATGCAACTAGGCTTGCTGTTCCTAAGTGAAAAATGCCTTCTTTAAATTCTTTTCTTGATTCACTAACAAAGGAGAAAGATAAATTGATCCATATGGGTGTCCTTAATTCTTCAAAGGGAAAGGATCATGCTCTCTTGGTTCAAGGAAGCAAGGAATTCAAATCAAAAGAGAAGCAAATTGTGAAGAAGCCAAAGTCAGAAATTGAAGATGAAGATTCATATGAAGATTTAATGAAGAAAGTTAAGAAGAAAGGGAGCACATCCAAGTGTTCTTATTGCATCAAGGGCTTTAATTCAGAGAAGAAGCGTTTCAAGAAGAATATGGACATCATGTCTCAGCTTCTTGAGAAGCACAAGATCGAAGTTCCAAATGAACTAGAGAAGCCTGCTGATTCCTCAGAACAATGTCATACTGCGCAGTTCCAAGGTGATATAACTTATGCTTTGAGTGCCAGAGTTCTCTCCTTTTCTCATATCTCTGATATATCAGAATCAGAAATATCAGAACCTTTCTTTGATGATCCTCCTCTCAGTCTACTAGATTCATCTCCCAAAAATTGTGATTTTTCACTAGATATTGACTTACCTTTGAGCAACTCTTCCTCAGAAGCTTGTATATCTGATTTAGAAGATTGTTTGCAGGCTGATATGCATGTCATGACACATATAATACCACCATACATACCATATACCATACCTCTGAATAATCCAAAGACTATACAAATCCCAAGATCACTAGTTGATTCCTCATTGGTCTCTTATGCAGTGATATTTATCTTACATGGTTTGAAGTCTTTCCTATCTTTGATTGGCTGGTTATCCATGTCCTTAGTGATATTTGGACTGATATTAAACATGTTTGGATCTGTTCTAAACACTTATTGTTTAGATCTTAAGCCCATCCATCATTTAGATTTTTACACCTATCTGTTTTCCCCAGTTGTTCATAATTTTCCTAGTCTATCCCTATATCCTCATGGAGCCACTGAAGCCTTTGTATTTTCTATTCCATATGCTAATGTTTCTGATATATCAAATTTTTATCAGCCTCATATCATATCTATATAGGTGCTACAACAGATTGGAAGATTTACATGTGATTCACATCACAATTTTGCAGCTATTCAGGGAATTGGGTGTGAAATAAATTGCCTTATTTTTTGTACTCTTTGGGAAGGAGTATGCACATATCTCTTTTCCATTTCAGATTATGTTTGCAGATCAGAGTTTGATAGCAGCAAGAAGCATTGAGATAATGCTCCTACTTCATCAGATGATGAGATACAAGGAGTCTCTCCTCTTCCTTCTTGCAAGTTCTACACTCCAGCACATGATCATGGAGTTCATGATTTCTTCAACAAGTCTTCCATCTAGAAGCAGTTCACTCAGCTGATTCAAGTGAAGATAAGGATATGTTGAAGATATATTATTTCAAAATTTTGTGCCTTGTCCTTTCTTGAGGGAGGATTTTCCCCATGTGGTTTTGCCTCTTTTTTCACTTTTCTGGACATAATAATTGTTAAAGGGTGACCATAGCCTTGTTACTGGGCCATATATGCATCTATATTTTTTGTCACACCATCATAAAGTCAGACTTATAGGGGGGTGTTGGAATATATTAAACCCACTCACAACTTAGGATAAAATAATTAATCAATATTTGATTAATTATTCACCCACTAGCTTAATTAGTTGGCATCCACTTGCACCTTAAAGTCAGTACATGCCATCTATATCCTAGGAATGATTTATTTCCAATTATGGGTTGATCTTGACCACCTTTTGACCAGCCAGAATTAGTATACAGGAATTTACAGCCGATTCTGTTTTATTCTACTTTTTCTTCTTTTCCTGCTTTTCTATGGATAAGATAAAAGCTAGTCAACTAGGAAACTGGGAGCTTTTGTTTCCAACCCATCCTCCATTAGTTTTTCTCCATTTTCTAGGATTAACATGTTTTTTCCATCTCCTTGACAACTCACTTATGCTTTTTCCAACTTGTAAAGTACTTGATAGATTTGGGAAGTGCTTTAGCCACCTATGGGGGTTTGCTATATTTTGGTAAGTCAGCCTTTTTGAGCTTTATGAGTTGTTTCCATACAATTCGATTTTCCTATGAGGGATGTACTATTTATGTACACTATTATTCATAATTATTCAATGGAAGGATACAAACCAATATTCATCTCTTCATTCATGTGATTCAGTCTCTTTTCTTCTCTCTATTTTTCATGTGTATGCTTGTGAGAATGCTTAGTAGCAAGATCTATTTCTTTTGCTTCTTCTTATCATCATTGCTCATAGCATTGATCTATTATTTCTACAGATTTCTCTTCACGGGGTTGTCTACGATTTCTATTCACGGGTGTATGCGATTTCTCCTTCACGGCTTCACGAGCTTCTTATAGGTTGACTGAACCTTCTGCCAATTGACTGCTGAAAAACTCAAGAGCAACAATGCCTTCAGTATGTGGTCGTTTAAGGTTACTTTGTAATTTGGTTTAGAAAAAAATAGAGGTTAATTTGTTATAATTTTCATACATTACGGGTTTTTAGGAATTCTGAGTTTGCTTTACTGTTCAAAAGGAATTATGAGATGAATTTTCAGTATGTGTATGTGGTCATCTTGTTTGTCATGGCCAAACCCTCTTCAAGTTGTCACTTTCCTGGAACAATTTTCTCTCTTCCTCGACCAGCTAGAATTAGTCTTCAACTGAAGTAGCCTGTTGATACAGACTTCCACAAATGTTCCCGTGACCTGTGAGTACCTTAGTAGATCTGCTGAACCATGGTGTATGCCCTAGACAGAGCTCAAATTTACAGTGAGCGACCCTGGAGGAGATACTGTGAATTGTATTAACGCAAATCAGAGCTACCAAGAGTTGTAATAGGCCTAATTCAAGGCAGCCGTGATCTGTGTGTTGTTGGAAGCAACAGAAAGAAGCTCTAGTAGGGATGTCAAGGACTGAATCAACCCTCACCAAGACTGTTGAGAGCTATACTAGACTCAGGTTTAGGATTGTCATGAATTGTAGAGTGTAGGAAACTGTATAAAGAATACTTGGTAGGGCTACTGAGATCTGGAGCAGAAGTCACGATGGAGAGAGAGAGAGATGAACAACTAATGTTTGAGCCATAAAGAAATTTTCTCTTCCATGCACTTATTCATGAACTGAAAGTTTAGGAAGACAATTTAGAATCACAATTATAGGCAATTTAAATCAAGCTTAAAACTACTAACCACATTGCCAATGCACATAAATGATAACAACCAAATCTCTATGGTGAGACATTTACAGTTGTGATGGAAAACCAATATTCAATGGATAAACTGTTGCTTCAGCTGAAGAAAACGTTTTTGCATAAACATAAAAAATTCTTGCCAATAAGCAAAGAGAAAGCCCTAAGTGCTACGTTGGATTCAAGATATGCAATTCTATCTCTATTTTAGAATAAAGCCTTGTCTTTGACCTCATGCAATATGTTGGATTGAAGATCCACAATTGTTTCCCTTATTTTATAAAAATAGTAAATACTTATTTTTGACCTAATGCAAGAGGTTCAAACTTTTTTGGATGAACTAATAAAACAAACCAATACTTTTGGAAAAATAAAAGTTGTATGAATCATATGACAACTTAACATGACATCTCTTTGGTAAATTCAAATTTCCCTCTTTCTGGCACTTGCTACCAGTGAAATGGACTGGGAAGATTACATTCTTTGGCATTCCTTGTTCTACAATGCACTTCCTTCGGGATATTGTTTTTATATTACAATGATGAAATTTATTAACAAATCCTAAACAAGTAGTGACTAGGAGGCAATTCTATGTCAAAATCAATGTTCTGAATATCATGTTGGTGAATATATCACCGAGGTTCTAGAAATAACTTATTTGAAACATCGGGGAAAATATTGGAAAACTTAAAATATAAAAGTATTATTTTTTTTTCATTTTTTTGAACATCTAAAGCAACCCACTTCCTGTATCCCTTTGATGGGAAAATATAACAGTGATTAAAATCTTTGTTCTCAATTTCCTGCTTTTTCTCTTCAATGTGATGAAAACAAATCCAAAAATTTCTTGACTCGGTTAGATCAACTCAAAGAGGTAAATATACAATTCATAATGTGGATATTTATAGTATAATCTAGAAAGTAAGTGGCTATTCCTTTGGCACAACATGAACATGTAATCTTTGATTTGTAACTTAATTTCTCATATTTAAAAAATGCAACACTTGACACTATCAAAAAATTAGAAAATAAAAAATAGAGTCTAAGAGTAGAATTAGAGATTTAGTAAGGGAGAGGTTGAGACTAAAGTTGAAAAGATTATGATATTATAATATTCCATTTCCGAGACTGCAAAGTTTGCAAAGGAGATATTGTCATGCAAAACTCCTACTAGAACATATAAATTGTACTTAAGAGAAGAATGGTATAAGTTCTATTTACACAGTTGCTAGATATTTTCCTTTCTAGATGAATAATCAAAGACATTTTTCTTAAATCTATCACAAATTCCATGATAAGGAGAAATATCTGATGTGTGAGTTTTATTTGCATAACTATGCTCTCCCTAATCCCTTGAAATGGTGTTCCAAACCTTAATTGAGAGATGTGTAGTTGAGGGAAATTTGTTACTGGATATAAAATGAGGAGAGCAAAGCCACAAAATACCAATGATACAAAGAGGAGAAATTCAACATTATCTTTTGGGTAGGGGATGAAACCATGAATCCCAGAGATGTATTTGTAAGCCATACCCAAATAGCTTTAGATGTGGAGTTGTTTCAATTCTAAAGCATAAACAACATGAAGCCATAGTGAAATATCAAAGAACCCTGAGGAAGTCCATTGATGAAGTGTTACAGTTGTGTTGAAATAGGTAGGAGGAGTGGACTATTGCACTGAAAAGAGTAGAGATCCACTCCCCACAATGTCTTAAAGCTACTTATATACATCATAGTTGTATGTCGACACTTTCAAAAATATGAAGTTCAATTGGGTTGGTCGAAGGTATGGATTCCCACTTGTTATACATCCCACTCTATCATGGATATATATTAGTGAGATATACCTAGAGAGAAGAAAAGGTGGATCACAATGGAAAAGGAAGAAATATAGCATGACAGATATTCCATTGCACACTTTATGGAATATGACCTTAGAGATATATATATGGAGAAGCACCATGGAGATGGAGAGCAATAAGAGATAAACAATAGTTTTGGGATATTTTGTTTATATGTTGCACAAATGTATACAACGTTCAATTTGAGGGGTATATGATGAGACCCTAGATCGATACCTATTTCCCATATTTTTTCCATGTATTATTCCTAAGTTAGCCACAAAATACAAAATGATTTCTTAATTACTTCCATTTTAATGGACCGTCCAGACATTGTTAAGTAATGTTAAAATACTAAATACTTTCATAATTACGCCCATTTTAATGGCCAATCCAGACATTATTGATTAATGTTATTTAAATGAACATGCTTGCTTTATTTTCATAGGGGTATAATGAATACATGGTATCTTAATTATTTTGAGTTGATTTGGAATATATGCACTAATATTTATTGGAAAACAAGAGGTTTCTTTCAAAAATGGCTAAGAAACTTGTAGTTGATCCCATGGCCAACAACAAAAGGGGGTTTTTGTATAATTGATCCATCTTTAAAACTACAAAAACATCTTAGCAAGGGAACAAGAAAGGATAAAATTAAGGTATATTGTCATATTTTTATTTTTATTTTTATGGAGGTCATACTTAATCCATGTGCAACTTGATTATTCAAAATATTAGCCACAATTTGAATTCGATCTAGACATGGAACAAAAGAATGTGCCTCTAGACTTAGTTGTTCTAGGTGGAGAGTCAGTAAGTAGACGACATCTAACTAATTTGGGATTTAATTGATGAGTTAGTTAGGACTCCATCAGTATCATTCCAATATTTATATGGGCTATAATAGAAGAGATTTGTTCCCATTTTTTCGATTTCGATTTCGATTTTTCGACAATGGACTAGTTCAGATTCTTCAAGAACATAGTTCTTCATTAGTATGATATATGAAACTTTTGTATTTAGAGGAATACAAAATTGATTTAATTTTTCTTATAACCGTGTCCTATAGGCCTCCAAAATATCTAGGGAAGTTCCTCTCAAGGGGAGGTCACGAGAACCCTTGCTCTTCGATTTCCATTTGTATTTTTTTTTTTGCGGTTGAGGAAACCACCATTTTCCATATTGAATATCTGAGATGCACAAAGGGTGGGAGCCATAAAAAGAAGAGTAGAATACAAGATTATTTGACCATCCATGTGGGGTGACTTGAATGAGCAAGGACCCATATATATGAGTCTATTGACTTTGTTAAAGAATTAATTATGTAGTAAACCAATTTTTGAGACATAGGATGATTATAATTTTTTGAATGTCCCCTACGTAATTGTGATAAATTATAATGCATCATTAAAATTTTCATAGATACTAAATAGTGGCATTTCTATAGTGAGAGGGTTGAAAATACAAATGATATTAACAACAAGGAACCCAAAAATGGGGAATTCAGTTGGAATCCAACCAATGATCGTAATACATTGCTGGAATTGCAATCTCGATCATGAGGACCAATTCAGTGACACTAAAACCTCAATTTGTTCTTGTCAATTGCTAAAATTACAAAATGTACAATGGGGGGTCGTTGTTCATATTCTCAAAGAGTTACATAATTTATTAAATCTTACTTCTTACACTTATTTAATGAATTGCATTGTTGTGACATTGGATTGAGCACGCGACCTTAAGATCTTCAGTATGATGCTTTATGGATTTATTTGCATCACTGTAGATTGTTCATTTGATTTCATGATAGTTCAACATTACTTTTGATTTTGTGAAAATAGTATATTTATTATATATATATTTGATATTGCTTATATTATCTTGAATTATAGTTATCAATGTTATGGGTTGTGGGAAATCTTTATGATTATCATTGTGTCTATTTTATTATTTTGATGTATGGACAATATATGTTGACCTTACCTATCCTTATAACCCAAGCAATATCTCATTTTATTAGGACTTGGGTACTATTCTTATCTTCCTACAATCAACCATTTTTAGGTCGCATCGTACCATTTTCCTCATTGATGTAAGGTATAGTAGGGTTTGTTAAATTTTAGCATTAGCGTGAATTCTTAAAATTTTTGCAGACACACTTGTTAGCATAGATAATGATAACAAGTGTAGTAGATGAATCAACACATCAAAACATCAGACACACTGAACACAATCGTTTTTCACTAGGGAAACCTTTAAAGGAAAAAAACCCCAAAGGAATTAGTAATTCATCTCGTAATTGAGGTGACTTGAGTTCTCAATCTCATAATTATGAGATTCAATAATTTGTCAAACATGTTGAACAACTTGTCAAACCCTATCCAAATTAGACCAAAAGGCCCCAAGGAAAAATTTCACCAAAAATGTAGATCTAGGGTCAACTCCCTAGATTTTGCTTCCTAGAAGTCTGTGTGCCTTTCCTAGGCCTACCTAGACTTCTTCTACTGCTGCCCAGAATTCTGCTATCAGCTTCCCGAGACTTCTTTACATGCTTCTCATAATTCTTCTTCCTTCTCAAAGTTTCAGTAGAGGCTGCCCAAAACTCTAGTTATTTACTGGGAGCAGATATAGGGTTTCCTGAGATAGAATCAAACTGCCCGTGGGTGTTAGGGTTTTCCCGAAGTGACCGCCTGGGTCCTCTGTGTAATGCACAGTCCAAATATGTGCTACCTGGAAGTTGATATAGGGTTTCCTGTAATAATGTTGAGACTTCCCGAGAGTGGAGATGAGCTCCCAATGGTCAGGGTTATCCTGGCCAAATATAACACATGTTGCCCAGATCTTCTCCTAACAGTCCAGAATGGTACGATGCTTGCCTATGACTATTCTAATCCTGCTCGTGGCTGTTTGAACCAATACTGGGATGCATGTGACTGTCTGTGGACAAATTAGGTGCTTCTCTTGAGACCACTGCTGCGCGAATAGGGTTTATGCTATTGGTGTCTACTTTGTTTGCCTAGAGATGGAGATAACGATGCTAGAAGTGTACAGGAGGCTGTTGTGAGGGTTAAGGGTGATTCCTATCCCATTAGGAATTTCTATGGTTGTCGTGAGTGTTTAGGATGAATCCCTAGTTTCTTTTCCTGCTTGTCATGGATGTGTGGCATATTCAAAAACTAGAATCTACTAATACATGTTGCATCATGCAATAAGGATGGAAAATGAGACGAAATAAACTTTTCTAGGTTATCCTTCCCACATATCTTCAGAGAAAACAATACAAGCTTCCATCCTTTCCAAGAGAGTAGTGGACTCTCAATATGGTATGTTGAATTTAACTGAAGTTGTATAATATTAGGTCTCCATTATCCCTCCAAAGCAAATCCTCATCTCAATTGAGTATGTGCTCTATCCCACGATGGGATACTACATGCTTGATTCTATGATGGTTACACCCCTTTCTTTTGTTTATTTAGAGATTTTCTTTGAACCAAAAAGGGTAAAAACCTGAATAATAACTATATTTTTATGGTCCTATATTTGTTTCATCTCCAAGTAGTTTACATGTTGTTTTCAAATAACAATTGTTTTTACTAGAAATAAAATATATTCAATTTTTTTTTTGAAAAAAAAAATGAACAAAGATGATGCTTACTTAAAGAAGTCGGGAGGTTCATTTGCAATACACTGGAACCAACTATGGGTCATTGATTAATTTCCTAAATCATAGTAAAATTTTCATATTGGAAGAAAAATTAAGTTGAATGTCCAAGGAAAAGATCCAATGTCAACCACCAAAACAAAGTAAATGTCAAGGCATAAACACTTAACCCTTTTAAAATTTAGAAGGTATGTGTCTTATTTGCACTATATTAAAAAGGACAATCAAGGTTTAGTAAATGAATACTTGGATACACATATATCTAGTGGTTGTGGTTGTGGGATGGACTTTTAACCTCCCCTACACACTTTCCATAAGTAACATGATGGTACCATCCTAAAAAATGGAAAGTGACCAAGGGTTTATGCCACGATATTTACCTTGGAAAGAAAAATGAAAACAGGATTGGATATAAGAATGGCAAAATTCTACACCTAAGAAAAAATTTAAGAGTCTGACATTACTTGTGTCAAAAGTACTACATGATTGAGATTTTATCTCTCGAATTACACTGGCTTCACTCCTTTTGATGATAAAATCTCCTGCATATACCACTAAAATAAATATTCCCTAACTTGAGCTTTTGACATAAAGAGCATGTAGAGGGTCACACTGTATAGGTGGAGACTGGACAAGAAAATGAAGAACATGATGTGGCCACAACAGGTAAAAAAACACCTTTGTAATGTTTTTTTAAATGAAATAGTTGTAATTATAAAAAATAAATAAATTAAGGCAACATTTTCACATTATTGCGGCAATTTCAAACCCCTTGTTGCAAAATCCACGTGGCGAGCAGTCTACTAGGGAGACATCACAGCAAGTTGATGAAGCACCAAGAACCGAACGACAAATTACATAAGATGCGCTTCTTTTTTATTTTTTAAAGAGAAGAAAAATAAAAAGAAGCGACTGAATAACTATTGTGTAATTATTTTTTATAATATAATGTCGTTCATGGTTTTTTTGGCTATTGAATGAATGAATGGTTTAATGAATGTGATCTTATATTGACTGACTAAATGGATGGTTTATTGAATGCTAGCTTTTATTGAATGAATGCCTTGACTAAATGAATGAATGTTTTAATGAATGTTAGTTTTTTTTAATGAATGGTAAATGTTTGTTTATGATGAAATTTGCATGAATTTGAACTATTTTTTTTTTCAAGTACATGCATTGGGATTGGGGAATTAAGAGTGATGTGAGGGGGGGGAGGGGACATAAGAGATTCCACCTTCATGTGGTTGGTCTTGTTCAAAACATAAAATTAAATTATTCTCGAAACAGAGAGGAGCTCAATGAATGGTAAGGAATTATCCATTTCCCACAGTTATTTCTTTGAAACATTATTATCATAGCATGTATTCCATGACTTATAAAATTTCTTCTCGTGTATATAATTGTAGTGTTGAAATTTTACTATTGCTATTTCACTCATCCCTTGGAATTTGTTACATATAGCCTTGGGAAACATTTTGATATTTCAGAAGAAAAATTGGTGTTTTGATGTGATCGATGGTATTATATACTTTGTTTTGATGTTCTCCATGTTTCATCAGGTGAACTCTCTTACTACCCATTATTTTACTTGAATATTATTGTAATTTACATTGTTAAATTAAAAATGTTCATCAAACATAAAATGTTCATTATTAATGTTGTTTTTCTTCATTGAGATAAACTACTGAGACTTTATTTTTTTAGATTCATTTTGTTATTTTCATAAACAATCAAATCTTTATTTAAGGGGTCCTAACATGAAATTATTGCAACAGTAAAATATTTGTAGTGTGTTGAAAGATGTTTTGAAAGGTAAAGCAAAAGTAGACATTGTCAAGTTCCACAAGTCAAGGGAAGTTGTACCAAGAAATTATAAGTATCGGCAACATATGTGTATAATTTACTTGACACAAGTAAGAGCAATGATGCATTATCATGACATACTTTTAAATTTTAGCTACTTTAAAAAAAATATTGATAGGTGCAAATTTGTATCTTTTCATATTTCGTCTTTATTGCAAGACATGTTAGAAAGATAAGATATTTTATTCGCTTATTGTTGCTTTGAATATGAGCTTTACTACGATTTGTTTGCCATGATTTGAACCTTTAACTGTTGTTAGGAAATTTGTTCATGCTTGATATTACATATGCAATTCTGAAGCATTCTTTAAAAAGTAAACACATCAAATTTATGTGGAATGTATGGTTAAATGCATGCTTCTATATTTCTCTCAATTCATAGTTATTTTACTGTAGCCATAAGATTTTGAGGAAGGTATTGTTTCTATTTTGCAAGTATTCAAGTGAAGGAGTTGAAGATTTGGAATCCGAAGTTGAAGGGTTACTAAAATATTGGACCAACCTACATAAGAAAGGTACACACTTTTGATTTCCAAGTCCTACTTTGATTATGTCCAAACCATATGTTGGAAATAACTGTTTACTAAGAAGATAGAAATGTTGGAAAAAAAGTAATTATTGTGTAAGTTATTTAGTTAGGGAATAATTTCATAGTTTGAGTTGTGTGGATTTGAATGTATCCCCATATATATTACTTGTTAAGATTTATAGAGGTTTTCCTCCCACCCCAAGATGTCCTATTGTGTTATGTCACCCTTTTTTAGGGGTTATGGATGCTTCCCTCCATCCCAACTCTTTTACTTGACATGCATCACCTTTCCCAGGGATGCATCACCCTCAAAATATCTCAACCATCCATTCTTACAAGAAACAGTAATGAGATCCATCACCTAGGGTTTCAATTGTAGATATTTCTACTTCACCGACTCTAATCCACGTTCCCAAACAATCAATGTGTTCAGTAATTCTGTCCTTCGGATTAATGCGTCACCAACCTTATTCATCTTTCCCGACTTATCATTTATCACAAATTTGTAACTCTGCAAAAATTCTACCCACTTCATATGGATTTGGTTTAACTTGGTCTGAATTTTCAAATACCTCAGAGCCTAATGGTCTGTATATAATACGAATTCTTTCAGTAGAAGGTAGTGCCTCCACTTCTTCAATTCTTGAACGATGGCATAAAACAATTGGTCATAGGCCAAGTATTTGTACTTAGATTCATCTAATTTCTCGCTAAAGAATGTGATTCGTAAGCCTTCCAGGATCAACGCTGCTCCAATCACTATTTCACTTGCATCACAATCATCTTGGAATACCTTTTCAAAGTCAAAGAGAGATAGCATTAGAATCTCCATCACCCTTTTCTTTAGTCCACTTGAATTCACCCCTCTTCATGCACGTCACTAATGGTATACATATCGGACTGAAACCCTTGATGAAATTCTGGTAGAAGATGGAAACTTCCACGAAAACTTCTTACCTTTGTCGCACTAGTCGGCTCCAGCCATTCCAATATAACCTTGACCTTATCTAGTCCATCGACAGTCCTTGCACAATAAAAGTTCCATGAGGTTGAAGGGATCAAAGTATTGTCTTATTCATAAAGGATTATGTTCAATAAATCTAGAGGGGTTGATTCTTTGGCGCATAGATGATATTGGAGAAAAAGGTTTTTTGAAGGAGATGCATCGTTGAATTTTGGGTGAACATTATGCAACATGTATGAACTATTCACAATATATTGAGGGAAAGGTATTACTATCCAAGTAAATTTGCATAATTCCATCAATTTGTGTGAGAGTGTCAACGCTATCAGTTTTTTCTAGCAAACAAAATTTAGTGGCATTACCATTAAATCTAGTGGTAGTGGAGGCACCATTCCAATAATGGGGCCTAGAATTCATAGGGAAGTCTCTTGGAAATCATTTCTTGGATGTGGTAATTCACACTCATGCCAACAATTTTTGAAATGGTGGTTTCATTTTTCTTGGATGTGCAGCCATCATTCTTAAGAACTACTAGAGCATCTTCTACAAACCAATGCAACTTAAAGAGGACCATCTTTGTTGCATTGTCCACAATTCAAACTGTTGTTAATGGTACAATCATTATTCATGTGGAATGATAACAACATCATCATACTGAAGGATGCATAACTCCAATACAAATCCATTAAGTTTTACTGGTGGGAAGGTGCAATATGTCATTGGAGCCTTTGTTTCTACTCCTATGGTTTGTCAAAATATTAACCTGGGCACTATCAAATGTTGGAGGATGGGTGAGATGGATATCCAAAGCCTGAAAATACAATGTTTATGATGACTACCAAGTTTTTAGCTTGGTTGTGAATTGCAGTTGCATTTATGTAAAATAAATTATGAGAACGTCTCATATTTGATTTGAGTATGAATACCTGAGTTATTTTGATGGTTGTTGTACCTCTTTTAGGATATTTTCTCTAGAAACAATCACGAGTTCTAGTATCATCTATAATATTCCTGAAATGGTTTATTTACCTTACATGGATGCTTTGTGTTATTTCTCTTGGAAATTGAAAGTTGAATATTTATCTAAGAGCACAAATTTAAATCTTGATTTTATGATCTTTTAATTTATAATAGTAGAATGTTGTAGAAGCTATTGCCCATTTTCTTTGTGCCTATTCTTTGACATGCATGTTGGTGTTATAGAACAATAGACACAAATGATGGTAGTTATTTGGTGTACTCTCCATAATATCCTTGAGAAATGTATCATAAAGTGGAGGACATACCAAATATTTCTCAACTAATGCATTGATATAGACCAAACAACGACTATTAACTTCCATCATTTTATATATAGAAAAAAACAGGGGGGTTTGGAGGAATAAACGATGTTAGAAAATCCATAACCCAGGTTCCATTCTATACTATTGGTTGTGATATCATTCTTCTTACAAATGGTTGGTACAAGGATAATGTAGTTCACTAAGTTATTGATCCATATTAAAAAAAAATACATATTTTGAATTTAAAGAGAATTGGGCTATGTTCAACTTTATCCTATTTGGAAGGATGATCTTTTCCATTACATCAATCTTTGACCATTTTCTACCTTTTGGTAGATCCTTAGAAGAAATCTAGGCATGGTTAGATCTCTTGGTAATATTGACGTTGATCGCATCAATGGTCTTTGGATACCAAATGATGCATTAATTACAATGGAACAATATATAATATTGTTGTTAAATTTTTAGCATAGTAGATTTGATTTAAATTTGATAGCAGTAATAATACCCTTTTGATTATTAGCATATTTTAACACATTTAGATATGGGATGTTATAGAAACAGTAAATGCATAGTAGACAAAGTAAATACAACCATCCACAAGAACAATAGCACAAGAATTTTTTCACAGGGAAACATTTCAAGGAAGAAAACCCCAAACAATGATAATCTTCCTCAATAGGAGATGACTGATTTTGTACATGAGCATATATAAAGAGAATACTTATAAATTGATATGAATTTGCCTCTAGGGAACACCAACCAAGAGAGATTTCATGTAGATGATGAGGTAAACTTTGAATGGTATAATTGTTGCCACAAATTAGACTGTCATACCTTTGTTAAACCCTAACCAATTGACTATTGTTGCATAGAAATGAGGTTAAAAGAAGGTAATTTTTTTATGCTTGATGACCAGATAGTACTTGTGGAGGAATGAGGCCAATATTCAAATACCTGAGTTGAACTTATTCTTCATATTTTATTTCTTCGGACGCCACAACCTATTGATGTAGGTTTGTATAAGGGCTGTCATGAACTGTAGGCTCTCTAACAAGGATTCCTGTTATGTGAATTCTTTGTAACTTTAGTTCTAAAAAACTATAATCCAATGGCTTAGTTCATGGAGTAAGCTTTAACTTGGGCCACACCAAAGCATCATAAGCACTCCCATACATAGGATGATAGCTAGGTGTTCATTCAACACAACCATAGTATATTTTAGCACAACTCTATTGGGTCACCAACCTACTAGAAACCTACCTCAAATCCCAACCTACTATGTAAATCGATGTAACTCCACAAGTACTTTAACTGCAATTTGATAGAGAAGATAAGTTTGTTGAACAAGATCAGAATATTCAATGACAGATCCATGACATCTTCAAGTAAATAGTTGCTAAGTAAGGCATTGACATAATCAATTTGATGCCCTTCGAAATGACAAGGTTGAATGTCAAAACCCCAAAATTTCAAAAAAATTTAAAATTTTTAAATAGCATAAATATATGTTAATACAGTCGTTTAAATACTGATTAGTTAATATTATTAACTCTGCATCCGCAAGATCTTTACTTTATTTGGAATGCTAGATGAGTATATTTTCAGTTTTTCTGAATGTTCTCTGTTTGCAACAGCAAGGGGATTTGCTATGATAAACTGGGCTTACTTAGCTGCAAAGCTAACGCACACAGTTGTCCTTTCTCTTATAGATCTCAGGTAAAGTTTTGGGATTGCTGCTAACAGATCATTTTAAAGTAAAAAATATCATATGCTGTTACCAAGTTCATTCAGTAGAGAACTATCTAAATAGATCGCATGTTAACCAGACTATTCAGCGTCTTACAGGTATAGCCTCCCTTATTTTACTTTTGATAAAATAGCAAAATTGATGAGTAAGGGTTAAAAGACACTAAAGAAAAGATCGTCATTTCCAGTTATATCTATGATCCTTTCAGTTGAATAAACATTCAGAAGTAAAGATGGCAGTTTACATAAATTTCTTTTCCAACTATTGCCTATAATTTCTTGAATTACAAGCGCTAGGTAAAAGCT
>LPNX010102438.1:310431-325647 GCA_001517045.1 Pseudotsuga menziesii | reverse complement strand
TCATACCTTCCGTCGCAGGTGATGTAACTCTGCACCACTTCTAAAGGAACTCTCCAAGCTGGCTTTACCCTGTTAGCATGCACGCCATTCTTCCAATCCATTTTTTCATCTCCCGGAATTAGAAATTCACTGAAGTCCTCTTTGCACTCTTTTTGCTTAAACCATCTTTTGCCCTCTGTTGGCACATTAATTGCTTCAGAAATAGAATTTTCATTCACTCTTACAGTCAAAGTTTGCAATTGAACTCTACCCTCATCATAGTTTTCAATAAAGGCCATGGTTACTTGAGAATGATACCCCTGTAGCCTATCACAAAATTTAAACCATCTTGATTTCTGAATCACTTTTGCAGATCTTGGAAATTGCTTAATCCATTGAGTATCAATAGTCTCCAATCTGCATATAAACCCGCTTGTTCTTTTCTTTTCAACTAGTTCAGGCTCATCCTCTTCAATTTCTCTTGCCATCTTGAAACCCTAGGACAAGATCAATCTGTCGTGTGCAGGGAAATGGAATTTTGTCTTTCAGCCAACATAAACAGCTTACTATATAAGGTTCTGTAAACAAAACCTAAACTCTGAATACTGTAAGCACTCTTACAGTCCTTTCAATACTGTAAGCACTCTTACTGAAGCACTTTCAATACTGTAAGCACTCAGTCATAAACCCTCCTTGCAAACTCTTTATGAAACCTTGAACAGGGTATTAGAAACAGAGTACTCTATACTATTACAGTATGCTGAAACAGTAAAATATTGAAATTGGAAATGTAGGTCAATATACAGATAACCCTGCAATTATGCACTTTAAACTTTTGCAATGCGAACCTGGTTTTCTGAACCTTCAAATGATACTGATTTTGCTATGAAAACCCTGCAAATAAAACAAAACCCTCAAACTGAATGTTCTACACAGGGGCTTATACCACATTGCATATTCCTTTCGCTGTAGATGAAACCAATGCTGCTGTAAAATCGTAACCCTGCAAACTGAATCCAGTGCTAATGTAAAATCTTAACCCTGAACTCTGCAAATTTTGAGGTTCGAACCTGAGCCAAAAATATCCCAAAACACGATATAGAACCACCTGCAAAGGTGAATGAAAGCCAGCGCTCTCGTACCTCTATCAACAGCCAAATGGAAACATGAATGGAGGAACAATACGTGTATAGCTATTTTTGCCACGATAGCTCCTCGGCATTTATTGCAGGAACAGACATATTGGTGAAATGACAGCAATTGTACCCATTTATGCCTCCATATTAAAACATCATTTTATGGTATAAATCATTAAAACCATAATAATAACGAAGGCTCATGCTCTCAGCATATAACATTATAATCAAAGCTTATATTAACCAAAATTTCATATCATAAACCATGACTCTTTCCACAATCATACCATATATCTGTTAAATCATTAAAACACCATCTGCTGCAAGCTCTCAATAAGCTGCCAATTTGGGAATTTCGCTATCAGTTTGTAAATTTTACCATGCAAGGCATAAATCTTTACACATACACAAATTTATTATTTGCTGGATGGAATTTTGATGATTTAAGGTATCTACAGGAATGCTAAATACTAATAAACAATCATACCAATCAAAACAATGTGAAAACTAAAATAAGAAAAACCAATGCAAAATCAAATTTCAAAAAAATAAACACTAGGAACAACCCTAGAGATAACAGGACACCTAGGGAGAATTGATATATCTCGGGATACAAAGGTCCAAATGAAATTTCTAAAGATGTTCCAGAAAGGGCATGGAATTTATTTCAGTGGTAAAAGTTTCAGACCATGATGAGGGAATAGGGACACGTGGAAGTTCGTACAAGTTCGCTATGCTGAACAGTCCTGAAATAAGTCACCTTGGTAAAATGCTCCTAAGTCCCAATTGGTGAAACCGATTCTGCTCAAACCTATGGTGTTGGAACAAGGACGGATGAGGTTACCTCAGTACAAAATTTTAGATGCATAGGAGCATTAATTTTGGAGATACCGTAGAAATGGTATGAGGAATTTCTACAGGAAAAATTGGAAAACTAGGGATTCCTGTTCCGGGAGCTTCCCTCCACTGTTTTCAGAAAATGAGTACATTGGATAGCTTGCCTTGAAGAGATATATATTTGTATATAATCATATATTAAATATTCCAATTTTTTAAAATTAGGGTTTCTCTGATAAACCCTATATCAGCTAGCTCTGAAACCAGGATGGACACCTCAAATCAGTAAGATCTAATATTTTGCTATTTACATTTCAGGTTCTCATTTCAAGATGACTAATCACACTAGCTTGATGCCAAGCTTGGTGAGGCTGACAACTTCCAAGCATGGAAGTATAGGATCTCACTATTTCTAGAAGGAAATGAATTGGACACCTACATAAGTAGAGAGGTTCCAAATCCAGAGGGAGATGAGGCTAAAAGCCTTACACAAGAAGAACTTGGTCAAGGCCAAGAAGATCATTGTTGATTCTATCACGAATCACCTTATACCACAAGTGTCTTCCTTAAAGACACCAAAAGAGATGTCTAATTCCTTGATCAGGCTATTTGAAGGAAAGAACATAAATCAGAATATGACTTTGAGAAAATAGTTGAAGAATGTGAAGATCCAGAATGCAGAGACCATATAGTCATACTTTACAAGGGTCTCTCAAATCAAAGAACAACTTTAAGTGGTAGAAGAATAAGTGGAGAATGCAGAAGTTGTGATAACCACCTTGAATGGCCTCCTAGGATCATGGGATTCATTCATTTGAGGAATGTGTTCCAGAAGGAAGTGACTGCTTTCCGCAGACTTTGGAAACAGCAGACACAAGAAGAAGCTCGACTCATAATAAGAGAAAAGAAGATGGGAGCAACTGAAGATCAAGCTCTCACCATCCAAGGAAGATCCCTCAAGCAATGAGGAATACGAAGGACTCAAATCTTGAAGAACCTCTTATCCATCTTATCATTTGGATAAGAAATGATGCTGTTATGAATGAAGAAGATGATGAAGCTGAAAGAAGGAGTCTACCAACAAAACAAATAAATATAAGTATTCAATTGTCATTTCATGATATTGTTTTGTTATGCACTTGTTTACATTTGGTTGATGTGTTATGCATGATAGAATGTTTGCATTAATGACAGTATACTACTAACATGCATGTGATGGGTAAGTAGCTCATGGTGCTATACAACTCTCCATTTCTACTTATCTAGAATGAAACCTCTTTGCTGACATATTGGATTAGTGCACAATCTCAATGTTGTCTTGGTAGAGATGGAAGGCATCTAGAAAGTTTCCATGAGATATGGATGAATGTTGTATTGGATAAAATAGTTGCATGATTATATATTTATGCATAAGAATTTACCATTATGAATATGCATTATGAAATGTTTCTAATCATACAGCTAATGCACTTGACTTATAGGAAAGATCACGTACAAGAAAAGAAGGATGAGACTTGTTCCGAAGAACATGGGACGATAGATAAAGAAGAATATGATTATACTTTCAAATAATTCAAGAGGACTCAGACACATTGTAGTTATGTGACACTGATGAGTGACATCATTGATGCAAATCCTTCCAGCTATGAAGAAGTATCTAAGAATAAAGGGAAGGAGAGTACTAGCTCAAGAAGAATGATGTTTAGGATGCAGTATCGAAACCTAAAGGGAAGTCCGTAGGTGGATCTGCAAGATCCAACATGCAGTAGATGAAAAAATCATGGGATATAAGGAAATATTCGTAGCATGAGGCTTCTCATAGAAACAAGGAATAAACTACGAAGAGAAATTCACATCCAGTGGGACTTGAGGAACATGATAGGCATATTCATGTGTGCAAATTAAACAATCCCTTGTATGAGCTCAGAAGGAACCCATGGGATAACACCTACATGAGGAGCTTGAAGATCACCTAGAATGATGAAGATATTTACCTTTGCAACAAGGTTGAAGATGAAATCCTATAGAGGATGACAAGCTCACAGATGGGTGCAAGAAGAATGAGGATCTTGATATCCAGTGACCCTAGATGGATACATAGAATATTACTAGCATAGGATGCTACTTGTCACTCCAGTAAAGAATGTTTCAATGTATAGAGTACAAAAGACAGAGGGATTATGATGCTCTACTTTAGAGGGATTGACTATAGAAGATCCCGAGGTTCGACATGATATGAAAGGATGGATAGCTTACTAATGGATCTAGGCTTTATTGAGAGTAAATCACATTCCATCCTTTGCTTCAAGGTTTAAAATAGAATACCAGTGATGCTCCTATTATATGTCGATGACTTGTTCCTAACAAAAAAGAGGAACTCATTAAAGTTACAAGAAGGATACTCGATGCCAAGTTTGAGATGAAGGGCTTGGATATGATGGACTACTTGCTAGGCATAGAGGTGTGGTAGAATACTGATGGAATATTCCTGGGACAAGGGAAGTACGTAGTAGAGATCCCGAAGAGGTTCATGATGATGGAATGCAAGGCCATGACCACACCTATGGCATCGAACCTGAAGCTATTGAGTGACGCTTCATCAGATTCAGTTGATGCCATGATGTATCTTCAGATGATTTGTTCCTTGATGTACTTGACGAATACAAAACCAAATATTTCATTTGCTATGAACACATTGAGACATGTTCACCTGATGGTTGCAAAGCATATAGTGAGGTACCTGAAGGGTACAGTTGATTATGGGCTCCAGTATGAGGAAAATCAGAATATTAACCTAGAGGGTTATGTGGGTTCGGATTGGGCAGGAAGTTCCATTGATAGGAAGAGCACTTCGAGGTGTTGCTTCAGTATGAGATTAGGCATGATCTCTTGGTTTAGCAGTCCTTCATGGTGCTGAGTACAACCAAAAGAGGAGCAATGAAGCTTTAATATGTGATCCAGGTTGAGATCTCTTAAAAGAGGGAGTTCTAGTATATACGGTGAAATGGGTTGTATGAGCATAAATCCTACCGAATCTCGTAGGTTGCTCAGACGTAATCAGTCTTGTAGGTTGTCCTCATATGTAATCGGTCCTGGAAAAGCTCGCATGTTATCCTTGGACGTAATCAGCCCTGATGTGATTATATGCTAGGAATGGCCAGAGTGAAGTATGAGTACTTCAGGGAGAAGCTTGGTGTTCTCTACATCGAGGTTCCCTCCAAAGGGAAGTGATGAGTCTGAAATCCCTTTCGACATGTATGTTGGATTGGTTCCTCACACGGTCGGATGTAAGTGAAGAGCCCTTTCGACATGGATGTTGGATTGGTTCCTCACATGGTCGAATGTAAGTGTAGATCCTTTTCAACATGTATGCTGGATTGGTTCCTCGCATGGTCAGATGTAAGCGCAGATCCTTTTTGACATGTATGCTGGATTGGTTCCTAGCATGGTCGGATGTAAGTGTAGAGCCCTTCTGAGATGTATGCTGGATTGGTTCCTCACATGGTCGGATGTAAGTGCAGAGCCTTTTCGACATGTATGCTGGATTGGTTCCTTGCATGGTTAGATGTAAGTGCAGAGCCCTTTCAACATGTATGTTAGATTGGTTCCTCACATGGTTGGATGTAAGTGCAGAGTATTTCTGACATGAATGCTAGATTGGTTCCTCTCAAGGTCAAATGTGATTGTTGGGCCTTTCTGACATGGATTCAGGATGTGTTCCTCCCATGGTCAGATGTGAATGTTGGGCGCTCCTTTCCGACATGTATACTAGATGTGTTCCTTGCATGGTCAGATGTAAGTGTTGGGTGGTTTGTTCTGACTAAGGGTCAGATATAAGCACTAGAGAAGACCTAGATTGAGGCTAGGCCTACAACCAGCATGAAAAAGGGCTGGCTCTTTAGAACTTCCTATGACGAGAAGAATTGAGATATAGCACCAATGATGATGATCCACCAGTGATGATCCAGATCCAGTGATGATCCAGATCCAGTGATGATCCATATCCAGTGATGACCCAGATCCAGTGATGATGCAGATCTAGTGATGATCCAGATCCAGAGATGAAGATGACTTGAAGATGAAGATAACTTGATGATGATCCAGATGATATAAAGAAGAAGACTTGTGCTGATAAATTGTGTTGAGAGAATACCTTCCTATTTAAGAGGGAGTGCTGATGTATTTGTAACTTTGAAATGTATTCACTTGTATATTTTATGTATTGTACCCCGATGTTTATTTCAGTAAGTATCTGTAATGTAATTGAGTCATTTCATGCCCCGATGTTCCGATCGGGAGATTCAATAATGTAAATAGGTCATGTAAATTCATTGAGGTTAACCCTCCATTGTAATTCGGGGCAATAGTCCCCACAATTGAGTTAAGGTTAACCCTTCTTGTTAACCAGAGGGAAAAGTCCCCACAATTGTGGAGCACTAGGGTTATTAGACTATCCTAGAGATGTCGGCCCTAGTATGTAATTGTTAAGTGAGGCTGACTTGTTGGAGTGCACATTAAGTGAACAATAGAAATAAATAGAGAGTGAGCCTCTCTATTTATTACACACACACACTCACTGGGGTGCATGAGTGAGAGTTGAGAAGCTCTCTCAAGTGAGAGAGAGAGAAGAACTATTGGAGATCATCTTTATGTTTTCGGGTTTTACTGCTGCCATTGGTGCTCACTCTATCTCTAAGTAAGTTGTAGGGTTTTCTCCTTTATGGTTTCCCCAAGGAAAATCTTTTTGTCTCTTGTCTCTTGTGATTATTGTTGTGAATGGTTTTCTCTGAGATAAGATCCTAAGATCATATAGATTAAATGATAAAAATCTAACAGAATTACCTAGGCTGGGGTGTTTTATTTCTTCCTTTGAATTATTTATGGAAATTATTTTTATATTTCTAACATTCTGTTGGCATTTCCAGTTGATGACATATCAGGTTCAGATGCCCCCGAGGCACTTTGGCTGTTGGAGGGAGGACACTGTTCAAATATGCCATTACCTTTATTGTTCTGACAGAAGCAATAAGATGCATCCAGTGCATGATGCCTGGAATGCTTTGTGTTTTGGGAAAATGAATCTTTCCCTACAAGAGGAGACACACTCGAGCTTGAATGCCCATTTTATATATAATATGACCAGTCCATGGAGTCCTTTGGAGAATATAAGGCTTTCAACTGTCTCCCTAGAATAAGTATTGTTTACCGGCACTCGACAATTTTTTCTATAGAGGAAGCTATCTCCCTTTGCTGCAAAAATAAACTATTCATGACCAATATCTACCCTTATTTTTAAAACCTTAAACAAGTGTTAGAGAATAAAATAGCGTCTTCTATTACAACAAAATATTAGTATATGAAAAAAACTACAGCGCAGTTGAAAAGTAGCTACTAATCCATGCCGAAATTAGAATATTTAAGTACTTAGGTGGCTCATAAAATGTTCATACCTGTCTTGTATTTAAATCATTATCTAGAACCAATGAATGAGAACTCGCCAACTATTCATCCATCCTGAATTTCAATAACATGACATAATTGTAAAATTAAACTTAAGGTTCAACACTCAAAACACAATGCTTGAACTTTAATCTGCATGGTTACAACTTTCAAAATACCTACATAAGTCTCATATATGATCTATTCTCACAAGACAAATTGCTTAATAGTCCAACCAGTTTAATTGCTTGACACATTCTGGATTGTAATTTCAGATCAAACAGTGACCATGAGTACCATGCATATGCATGCTTGCAGCATTTAAACCAACCTTTGCAACTGTTTCTATAGATCCTAGAACTTTTCTTCAGCATCGTCATATTTATCAATATGCATGATGATATGAGCACATCTTTTCTTGAAGAAGGGAAATTCTTGTTGAGATTTATGCCATAGTAAGTCATACTATATTTTGTAGCCATGTATTTTATAATAGCCTTGAGATGGTTTCTCGTGGTTTATGTCTTTTTTCTTATATTAAATTATTTAAATAAAACCACGAGTGTTTTCTCTTTTGTACATGTTTATATTGCTTATCTTTGGTATAAATGTTAGTGTTTTATAATTTATGTTAAATATTGCACCTTATATTTTAAGGATTTATATTAAAAATTTAAGTTAAGAATTTTATATATGAGGTACATGCTTGGTATATTAAGAATTGAATCTTTATTAAGAATTGCACCTTTAGACATTCGGTTCCTATTGTCATGCATTATTCTATAGATTGGTTTGTCATGCATTCTTATGCATACTGGTTTGGTTTTGGTTTCTCATGTGCAGTCATAGTCAAAATTAATAGTCAATACATTTAGCTTCCAATGGTCTAAATGGAGCAAGGACAAAATGTTTCAAGTCAAATTACTGAAATGTGTGATTGAAATATGAATGTGTTTCTAATCTATACGTAAAGATATATTTTCAATAGTTCACATTTCTTATGACACACATGCTCATTACCACAAAGATGTTCATCACTTGTGAATTCATGGAAGTGATCTTTGTGGCCACAACTTCTAGGAAACACCTCCATGATGCATTTTTTAGGACAATATCTCTCATGACAAGCATGATTTTGATGATCCCCAAGCTGAATTTGTATCACACAAGGATTTTTGCAGCTTGAAAGAGAACATTGCATGTCACACATATGTTGAGGTGAATTACACTTATTAAGACCTTCATGTACAACCTTCAAACAATAAGATTTGTTGCAATTGGATGATTTATCAAATAAATAACAAATCTTCATACATGTATTATTTTTCTTTTTGAAATCGTGACTCCCATCATGACGTGCCAAATTTTGACATTCCTCCACTCCATTCCCTTGGTATGGTTCAAGAGAGAAATATGTGCACTTCTCATCACAAACGTGGTTACTCATACATGAGTGATCCAAGGAATGCCCTTTGTATCTTATTAATCTTTCTGTGAAATTTAGTGGGTTGGGTTTCTTGCTATAAAACTTTGTGTTTTAGTTCATTTTCTTATATGTTATGTGCATGCATTGTTTAGCTTTATTGGAAATTTGATGGGTTGGATTTTTTGGTTTTCATATTATTTATAAATTATATCTTATGTGGGTTTCCCATATCTTCATAGAAAAATTAAAAAATTACACATTATATCAGTATTTGTAATTGCCAAGTTTTCTTTGACTGTGGAAACCACTACAGGTGGAATGCAAATATTAACTACTTTATTAGACCACAACCTAGCAAAATCTAAAATTTAAACTCACAAAGGTCTCTGCATGTTACTTTAAGAAACTAGATTTAGGATAGCAGGAGATTATACTAACTTAAGTTTATATCTTTAACCTTAAAGCTGCAACTTTGGGTATATTTCCTACTAATATGCATGTTAAGATATTCCCAGAAGTTAGTGTGTGAAACTCATATACACATTCTAGCATTAGTGCTATTTTCTAGTGGAGAGTTGCAGGGGTTTGTGAATATATGCATGATATTCCCAAGATTCTAATGTGTAAATATGAACATTAATGTTCAGTAAGCAAGTTAAACTTGGCAGGTTAGTTATATATTGTCAAGGTAACATGTGAATGGTCTATGTCATTATGTGAATACCTTGGGGGTCCTACATAATGTGAATTGAATGCAATCATCAATATGATGACTCTTATTTGGCCCAACTTTTCTAAGTATACTCTTTATTTCATGCCAAGATAAAGCTACTTCTTACCTGATAAAAATCCGCTTATGTAAAATCTAAAAGAGTTTTAATAAACTAACAACTCTTATTTGAAATAATTGTAAGTTCTCAGTGTATATTTTATTTTGCAGCAAATGTTCATAGATTTGAGAGAGCATTGTGTCTTCATGGGGTGATCAATAGTCGTTGCAACCCAATTTTGGTCTCACACAATTTTATTGGACTGAAGAATAATTCCTTGTTATGTTCAAATAGGTGTTCAAAGTTTCAAAAGTTCAAAGAAACTCCCATGAACTGTATGATGTAAACCAGAATGATTGATAGGTTTTTGACAAAAATGTCCACAAGCTTGACATATTACCTTACAATAATGCACCACATCTTGATTTAGTGTGTGGAGATGCACACCATCATGGAATATTTAAAAAGGTGGAATGGCAATGCAACAATCCTTCTACAGACCATTTTTTTCAGAGACATGTTCATTCTCAAAGGAACCTCTTCTTCCCTTAAATGAGCATGTCTGTTGCACAAGTTCAGTGAAAATTTCACAAATGCCATCAACTTATCTGGAACACATCGCCAAAAACATATAGAAAATTTACAACCACATATAGTGAGTGGTTGTTTCAGTTTGTAAAGTACTAAAACTACCTCTAGGTGAAATTTTTGTACATCATTATTCCCAAAAAATTCTGTAGTGTTGTAGCGAAGCCACTTTTTAACATGATCACATCGTTTATCGGCTAATGCCACTAAGAAGTCTTGAAATTTAGAGTGCCAAAAATCACCATTTTTTCCTCTTCTTTCCAAGACACTTTCTAGTCTTGATCTTATATTACACAAAATTCTATCATTTAATGTAGATTCATATAGAGATGCAAGCTCTAGGTTAGTGTCCTGCAACTCAATGAAGAGATCCCCCAATTATATTGGACAATATCCTACTTCGTGTCCTGCAACTCAATAAAGAGATCCCCCAATTCTATTAGACAATCTCCTACTTCTTATTGAGAGTCAAAATTCATAAGCACCGTGTTGGAACCATGCATAGAAAGACACCTTGCCTTAACAACACAAACCAATTTCCTGCAAAGGATATCCACCTTCATGGAAACGCGTTTCATATCTATAGGCGTCCAATCCTTTGTAGCTATCTGGGCAATAACAAGCTTCAAATCCCTTAATAAGACACAAACACTCTCGCAACTATGTCCTAACTCTTCTTTTATAGTAAAAGCAATATAATATAGGCTTTCTTGGTGATATTCTTGTCATGTGAAAGGAGCCATTACAACAAATTCAACCATTCCTCCATAGATCTTTGTCAGATAATTTTCATGAAATCTTTTACAAATTTGTAGAATTTTTACACTAAATTCATTTTTTGAATCGTCCATGTGAGAGACATCGACATCCTTGATAGCTATGTAGAATAATCCTATGAACAACTTTTCATCATTCTTCACCAATTTGGCCCCACTTTGGAAACACCAAAAGATAGCTTCTGTCTCTTTGTCAAGATGAAAATCCTGATTAAGAAGAAAAGTGTAACAATTGTTAATTAATCTTTGAGCTGCTACTTTAAGATAAAGGTAAAGTTGAGCAAATTGAAATATGAGAAAATATAACCAGCAAAACAAAACTAATAAGAAAGTCCTGAAAACTTTGCGTCAACATCATCATAGTGCTTCTACTTCTCTTAATGTTCCGATTCTAAAGCCTTCACCATTTCACACAATTGGTTCCTGTCAATTTCCATTTCCTTTAACTGAGACTCCAAATCGTTTTTGACCAAATTCATGGTGTCCAACTGATTTTCTGCAAGCAGCTTTGACTTTTGAGTAGAAGAAAGTCGTTCTCGTAGGTTTTCCAGCATGTCCTCTATTTTAATAAATTTGTATTTTGTTTGATTTAGCTCGTCTTTGGATGCCATCAATTCATTTCTTAAGTTATATTTCTCTGTCCTCACCTCTGTAAGCTCCTCTTCCAATTGTTTTCTTAAGTTGTATTTCTCTGTCTTCAATTGTGTAAGCTCCTCTTCTAGAATTGCATGTCTAGCCAATCCAGCCTTCACCTCAGACTCCAAAGCAGTTTTTTATGTTTGTATGACCCTAAGCTCACCATATGCATTGGGATCACTACTATACAATGATAATGTAGTAGAAGTTATTTTCTCTTCCAATGGACTAGGTTTCATATCCACATTTTCAAAATAAATAGAATTATCAATTCCAGGTATTTTACTAGAATCTCCAATTGCTTCATTCTGAACAACGTATTCCCGGAAAGTAGGAATAGAAATTTTAGAAAGCTAGGTCAATACAGAAGATATCGTGGTAAGAAGCTATGTGATCTCCACTTTTCCATGCAAAATATTATTTAGATATTTTGTAAACTTCTCAATGCTGGTATTGAGATCAAGCACTTTTGAGGCTGGGAACTTTTGGGAACTTCAATCTTTTTAGGCAATAAATTCTAGAAGAGTAACAACTCCAGAGAAAAGGTTTTCCAACTTAGGCTTGGTAACAACAATTTTAAATTTATCATCATAGAGAGATATATATTCCTCTTCTTCCATTGATCTTTCTGTAAACTAAGAGGCAAGCTGATGATCAATATCATGAGAGGGAAAAGGTTCTTTGAGTAGCTGCTCGGTAGAAGACTCTAAGGTAGTGAGAAACCCACCTGTCTGTGTCATAGAACACTTAAAAACTTCCAAAACTCTATGTGCATCACCACCCTCAACATGTGCCTCAAAGATGGTATTTAGACTTGCCTGAAGAATGGCTAAAGAATTTTCATTGGCATCATTTTTAGATTGCAAGGAATCCAACTCCTCTTGAACAAAAGTTAGCATTTTAGATAGATTGGAACATAGTTGAGTGGCAGACTAAAGTTCTGAATCCATTTTTGAAATGGTCTCTTCCAAAGAGGTATTATCTTCACCTCCTACAATGCTTTTCTAGCTTGAGACATCCAATTTTCATGTCTTGTGCCATGTTTTCAATAAGTGTGGATTTGGGGAAAAAAGTGGAAAACAGTACACAGCACTAGTTGAGAAAGGTGAAGAGTAATTTGAAAGGGTAAACAAATTACATGTGATGAACTTGCAATGAACTTGCTATACTAGAGACAGACATTTTCGTCGCTAGTATAGCGAGTTCGTCAATTTTTTTTAAATATTTGATGTCTGTCGCTATAGAGATAGCCTCTACATCATTACATTGATGAAAAATTTGTCACAAACACTTAATTTTTTCAAAAAAAAACTTACCTCCCATCACTCTAGTGATGCCCACCTCATCGCTACATAGACGTCGTCGCCTCAGTACACGAAAGAATATTTCCATCGCAAACAATTTTTTTTTGAAAAAACATGATGGTCCTTGCTATATCACCACATTGTTTGTCACTATACCCATGAAAATTTGTTGATTCCCATCACTAAAGCAACAGACATTCCGTCACTAAAGTCTATTTATTTTTGAAAAAATGTCTTTCTGTCGCTATAGAGATGATCATTTCATCGCAACACCAACACACATTTGTTTATTCCCGTCACTAAAGCATTGCACATTTCAGCGCAACACACATGCAAATGTGTTGATACCCTCCACTAAAGCAACGCACATTCCATCGCAACACCAATGCTATATAATGATATTGCATCGCTAAAGAGACTAAATATTAGTCACAACAAATTTAGTTTTTTTTTTCTGAAAAAACTCAATTTCCATCGCTATATCGACGATGTTTAATGTTTTCATCGATTATAGCTCGTTATAAGAGCGATGTAAGTTCAAATCAGCTGCTGCTGATGTTCATTGCTATTGTGACATGTCATAGTTGTTGCAATTGTGACAAAGTTTTAAAATGTTGCTATATCAACGGAAGTTTTTCCATGAAAAGGAGGGGTCATTTTTTTTGAAATAGAAATCCACAAGTGTTGCAAAAGAAATGAAATTACGTGGGAAAAAATTCCACATGTACTAGTTTGACCATGTCATTATTCCTATGTATCACGTCTTCTGATCAACATTGTATTCAATTTCCGATTGAGTGCACCATTATGTATCATCATTTCTATATGTATTGATCGGCTCCCATGTTTTTAACCCCTGACCCCATTATTTATTCTTTTGACATTGTTATGAGCATCAGTATGCCCACCTCGTCCATATACATGTCACACATTATATGTATCTCATCCATTTTTGAAACCCATAATAAAAAACCAATATACAGCATCGTTTGAACAAAGAAGGTCCACTTCTTCATGGGTCTCTCTAGTCTCTCCATTGTTGTCACCATTATTCCCATGATCATATGATGTCCATCGGCCATACGATGAACTCCTGCCCTCACACATCAGGGGGTAATCTGTTAACACTAAAAATTGTTCATCTCGCTCTACATGGTATAAACCTTATACATACATCATATTCCTACCATATTTCCCTTTCTTTTGAACCTTCACAAATGTATTTCCACCAAAAATGGTCCAAAAGATCATTATTTACTATGGTTTACCCTCACTCCCTCCCAAAAAGGGTAAAAAAACCCTAAAAAGGGTTCAAAAACCCTAAAAAGAAAAAGAGTAAGAAAACCACAAGAAAATGCCATGGGTAACAAAATACCATCGGTCACCACCTTGGGTCAAAAACCCCTAGGACCATACTATAAATACAATGTGAAGGGATCTCCCAAAACACCTTTTTCCTCATTCACTTGGGGTTATGCTGTGAAATTTGTGCTCATAGGTATTCCACATACTCCCCTACCATCACTCTCATGTCATTCCCATGGTGTATGTTGAGACATTCTCTGTACCCATTTTGGATCCATTCCCATTTTGAAAACTGTCCATGGAGATAATTAGAGAACCAACCCATGGAGTTACGGAACCACTTCCAAGGAAAGCTATGGTGGCCAACTTTACAGGAGAAAGATTTGTTTACTTTTTTTGTTTATTGCATTAGTTTAGACAATATACATGTTAAAAAATGATAAAAATATTTTCTTTATGTAATTAGTTAAGTTTGCATTTCTATTTTCCATTGAAATATTCCTTACGATCACAACGATCTAAAGTTGGTGCTTCTCCACATAGCTGGGGATAAATGCCAACTCCATTCTCTACCTTTCCTATGTCAAATTCTAGATAGTAATGCAAATTTCCCTTAGGAAAATTCTATGAAAGTTTCCCTACAAATGTTGCAGATCATAATCCACTTGAAAAACTTAATAAACATGATTAGGGGAAGTAATTGATGTATGATACTCATTTCCATACTCTATTCTAAAATTTGGGAGGGTCGTACTTGATTTGAATAGCTAGTTCGACCATCACCCTTGGGGGGATTTGAACATAATTTACTAGTAAGTTAGTTCTTTTTGTCATTAGAAATAATGAGAAGATATATACAGTGTTACATTTAATCGATATGCTCTCCATACGTTTGAAAATTCAATTATTGAACCAAGTGATTTCTGATTATGTTATGGCCGTTGCACTACACCTTTGAGTAATTTACTCACTCGCAAGTAATATTTCTTGAGCTTTGAAGGAAATGAAGTTTTCCATACC